>JAUZSZ010000134.1:21801299-21813000 GCA_034780575.1 Labeobarbus marequensis
CATATTTGCAAATGTCTTGACTCCACAGCCAACAGAGCAATTTTGTCTTTACTGTTCCAATACTTTTGGAGGGCACTATATGTCCTTGCTGAATAAAAGTCTTAACTTTCAAAGTTATTTGTACTTTTAATTTACTGTAAGTCACTTTGGTCAACAACAACAACAACAACAAAATATGGTGTTACCGACATCACTGAGTACATTTACGCCTAATGCAATTACATTTACAACTCACAACATGTTGATTCAGTTTCATTAATTTCACATTGGTTGGCTCCAACCAAAGAATGCAGAATCTTTCTAAGCAAACAGCCGTCTCCAGGCCACAGCAAAGCCCCTGCTAATGAGAGAGCAGGCAGCTTGCTCACCAATTTCAAATACGATTTATGAACCGAGCCGAGAAATATGACTTTAATAATGGTAACAAATGGCAGAGCTGCTGTCGGGATTGGCACTTGGTAGCGAGACTGAAGCTATAGAGGAAAATATCACCCCAAGGCCAACCGCTTTTGGCAAAGTCATTCTAATGAACTGTAAAAATGCTTTGCAGTGTGTCAGATATGGGCACAGCAGAAACTGTCTCTATAAAATCCTGATTAAACTACAGTTTCTGTGGTTTTGCCATCATTTAACTGTGTTACAGCCTCTGTTGTAGTCATAATTGTGGGTGCAGAGGTTAACAGGAATATGTAGATGGCTCTGCCTGGCGCTAGTGAACCTCAGACATGGTCTCGAGCAATTACTATATTTAAAGATCCAAATGGAACCTGCAGTTTTAAAAGCGGCCTTGAAATCAATTTCTTTGTTATTCCTATCCCAAATTTGGAATGTGTGAAAGGATTAGGACATTCACTGGCATGAGAAATTGCACTGACAGCTCTCTGCTTTTTCCGTACCCATGTTTTAGGACAATTTGACAGGAGCAATTTTAGTTTTATTACTCAGGATGTATTAAGCTAATCCAAATGATGTCAGGAAAATGGATGTAGTCACTTCCCGTCAATGACTTCCACGTAATCCTTATTATCTTGTTCAATGACCATATTAACACAAATTAAAATGCAGACACCCTGCAGATTCTTAACATAAACGGTCATAGTTTATGAGTCTCTCTCACCAGGAAAGAGATGTTGTTCATTGTCACATGATGTTAAAGAATACCGACAACCCCTGAATCCCCAGGCTTAAACTCAGCTCTATATCCCACGCAAACACATCTTGTTGGCAGATGTGGCGACACCACAAACACTTCAAAGTGCCTGCACTTAGACCTTCTCCATGCACTGACGCCAACTGTAAAAAGTGCTGGACATATGGGTTGGAAAATATTAGACCTTTCAAACAGCGGCTGGGCAGCCTCCTCGTGGTAGGAGAAAATATTTTTATTACTCATCATTTAGTGCTGTTGAGGGTAAATTGTGACAAAGACCTTCAGGAATTATCACTGCAAAGCAAAGCTGACAGAAGCAAACAGATCTGAGTTACACGGTATGACGCTGGGTTAAATGAAGCTATTTGCTGAGTGATTTAAGGCACATGTACATGTTTGTGGGAAAGAGATTATTAGGTTAATGTGAAAAAGGCCCATTCACACCAAGAACGATAACTATAAAGATTACTAACGGTAACTATATTAGCGTCCACACCAGTTAGAGACAGTCATATGCGTGAGCTCTTTAAAAGGGTCATGACCTGCCTTTGTTTTTTTTTATTTTGTACCATTCTCTGAGGTCCACTTTTAATGTTATCCAAAAAATTTTTTCAAAAAACACCATAATTAAGAAGCAATAGGCTATTTTTTGTCCTGTTTTTAACCCCCCTCATCAGAGTGCTCTCTTTGAATAGGCATGGCAGACTGTAGACTCGGACTCAAATGTCCACTGGTATGACTGGCTAATAGTTGTGTATATTTGACATACGTCCTTCATAGATGGATGCTGCTGGAATTTAGGTTAAAAATGCATAAATACTCAGTACAAATCAAACGATCTGTAATAACAGATAGTGATCAATGGATCCAATATATACGGACCGGATCCAATATAGTCAGCATAGCATCGTCTTTTAGTCTCAGTCTTTCTGAAAATCCTGTCACATTGTGTCTTATTTGTAAACGAATCTGTGGTAACACGAAGTGGACAAAGGACCAAGTTAATTCTTACTGACACAGTCTGTAACTTCATTAAAAATAAAGTTCATCGAATAAAGTTTATCATTTAGTTTCTGTGTAGGCCTGCATTTGCCTCTCTTGTTATTTACACTAAATGTGCGAATCAGTGGACGGGGATAAACGGGCAGTGATGTAGAAGCAGGCGTTGATCTTCTTCTGCGGAGGCGGTGCTTAGCCACACTATGTCATCATAGAGTTGTACATTCCACAACCTGTTTTTTTGGCAGATTTGGCTTCAATATAAGCTGTTTTTAGACTAACATGAAAGTTCTGAGTTCTGAGTTTTGATTTCTCAGTTCATGGCCCCTTTAAAGTTGACTAAATTCTGATTGTCTGTCAATGTTTTCATCAGCTAGAGAAAATCATTTGGAAAGTGATTCCAAGGAGTTTTGAAAAGCTTTTTTTCTCCCATCACTGCTTGAAAGTAGCGCTGGTTTAATTTGTACAGTGTTGCCATGATCGCTGGTAAAATTTATAAGAAAAAACAGGCCGCTGGATGGTGTGATTGACCAATCAGAATGAAGTATTTCAGAGAGCCTTGTTTATCTACTCACTGACTCCGTCACTTCTCGGCAGTTACCGTAATGAGTCAATCAGTTAATCCAATACAGCTGTCACAGACATGCAGTGTGAAAGCTGTGGGTTGCTGGAGATCTAGTGCTCTCTCAGTATTTTCCCATGAACATAAAGCAAAAGCATAGTATCTCCTTCCTGTTGTGGTGAGACACAACAGGGAGACATCTGATTCAATCCGACATCTCAGGGGACAGATATCCAAAAAATTACTTCTCAAGGTTCTTCAGTGACTCTAAAGTTTGCTTTGACATAATCACACATGGCAAACAACGAGAAAATCTCTCCTCTTGAATATCACACCATGGACATTTGCATGCTTTCGTTCACTCTTTTAACTGAAAACACAAATATGACTCGACTACAAACACATGCTCTGCTCTCATGCAAACAGACCTTCTGATGCTCAAAGCGTGATTTTGAGGCTGTGTGTGACAGATCTTCATCAGGGAAAAAAAAAAGAAGTGTGAAAATTGAGTGCCTTTTTCCCCGAGTGACAGTTCATCAGCAGGCCACTGAGATCTGATTCCATCTGTTTCTGTCACTCTTGGTTATTTTTCATTTGGACTGAATGAACAAGGAAAATAGTGACTTAACCTCATTAACTCTGTGAGAGGTTTGTTTCCCATTAGTGCCTAAATAAAGTTTTTCCAAGTGAATCATCATAGACAGGACACTCAGGGCACACTGTCAGTTGTGAAATGATTTACCTATTTAGTGTCAAAATTTGTTTACTGAATGCGTGTGTGTTCCTGAATGTGCTTCATTTGCCATTTTTAGTATTGACTTGTTTGTGCTTTTGAAATTATTTTAGATGTTGCAATATTAGGCCATAGCGCAATTTCAAACCATATGATTCTTTGACATTATTGTTGTCATGCAATAAATGTTTTGAATTTATATAAAATTAATTCACCACTTTAATTTAATGCAATTGCATGGGTGAGAAAATCATGTGAATGTTTTTGTCTTAGTCTTGGGGACATTCAGCAAATACTAATTTGCTATTAATTTACATTTTGTGCATTTTTATTATTTTCCCTTCTCTTCTCACTATATAATTAAAAAGTGTTTAAAAAATAAAAATACAATAATAAAACAATTATAAAACTAATTGATTGACCAGTTTTTTTTTTACATTACTCTAACATATGTTTCTTTTGTTTTTATTTTTATCTATTCTGTTTGATAACGCAAAAGGAAAAACTAGACCGCTCCATGAAACTCCCATAGCAGCATTACCTGTGTCATCACTATAGAGATTTTACTAGCAACGGCTTTTAAAGTCTTGCTATGTGCATCATACAAGCATACGGCTCTAACACCACGCCATAAATATGTAACAAATTAAACCAGTTAAGAACGTCACAGGAAAATTGGTGAAGTTAGGCATGTTTTGTATACATATAACTTACACTAAAATAAAGACAGATGCTTTTAGTTTACCTTCTCTTCGAATTCAGCTGAGCTAAAGCAAAACCACATTTCCAGGGTCCCTGGCTGCATGTCGTTTTAACTCTCCAGTATCTAACAAGGATAAAAACTAGTTTACCTTCACAAAGTCTCTTGACAGTGTCCGGCAAATGTACATAATGAGAACTGCCAGAGGCTGAAGGCCGATTGATGTGTATCCTCCACACTGTACCATGTACTGATGACAGCATGTCTGTCATGGCTGCCAGGGCTGAATAATTATGACTTACCACCCACAATTTAAGGAGACCCATATATGAACATTTACTCTACAGAGGACACAATTTTGGATTAAATTCACCATGGATTTGCTAAGGGATGGAAACGTTTTAAGTTGTTTGCATAAATGTTTTATATTTCTATAAAATGAAATTAACAAGAAAATAATATGAATAATTAATCAGCTTATCATGCAGTTAGTCTGATAAAAAGTTTACACCGATTGCCATCATTAGTTTTATGTTTTAGAATAACTGAAATACTATTATAGATGTTATTAACATTTTAAATCAGCTTTTATTTTGATATCTCCTGTTTTTATTTGAATTGTAATAATTTTGTTGTCAATCTGTGTAGTTTTAATTAATTTTTATTTCGGTTTTAATTCAGTTATTTTAATATCAAACAAGAAGTAATATGAAAATGACCAAATATAATCCACTGTGTCTGACAGTATATGTAAAATGTGTCCTGGGAAATATTAGCCATTATGTTCTCATATTATTCAGCATTACATTATGGGCCACTAGAAATAAAACAATAAGCACAGCTAACATTTGTTAACATGTTTTGATTTAGTCTGTTCTGTCCTTATTCAAACATATTAGTCCTTAACATAAACTACAACTAAGTATCATCGACAGAGGAAAACCTGTTGACATACAGACATGTAAGTTTTGAAACTGCATACACAGCTGTTGTTTAGCCCATTTGCTTTGCTGAAGGTTAAACCAAACAAGTGTTTTATTACAGCGGTTATGGTTTTGTTTTGTCCCATACAAGGCCGACTCGACTACGTGAAGATAATTAAATGATTTCAGATGGTAAAAAACAGGAAAGCAAACCCATAATCAACACCGCTGTCTTGCGATGGACAAACTCACCATGTTTCTGATACATCAAAGAAAGCCTGTGGCCTCTTGTTAAAACTCAACATCTCACGCTGCTGTAAACCTTCCACAAAACACACAGGCAGCACTTTCCTCCAACGCAAAATAACTGTAAACGTTTAATTACATTCATAAAGTAGATAGAGGCAGTAAATCACCCAGGCATACGTGTGTGTAATATAACAACAGAACAAATGCATTACAGTAACTGTTCTTCGCATTAGGGGGCTGCGGTTGGGTGGGGTAAGCGCAACAGTGGCATGCTTCTATAGAAGAAGGTGCCTGTGACTGTGCCAGTTTCTCCTGTAGTAAATACATTAAAAATCCCATATAAACTATTCTAGGCCTTGCGGCTGGTGTTGAGTGCGTCTTGAGGTGGGGTGAGTGGGCTGCAGGCACAGAGTGGCTGCTGATGGGGGCTCAGGGTGGGCCAATTCCATCTTGCTGATGGGTACACTTCAAGAATTATGACCAGATGTTCATTAATGAACTTTTAGAAGACCACTGGGAGAGATGGAGAACAAATGCAAGAACTATGTTGGTCCACAAACAAATAGTGCTAAAATTATATTCATATTGGGCTTATTTGCAGCTGAAATGTTAACAAACGCAAGCCAAACCATCATATACACGCTTATATTGCTAAGAATTGAGTGATTTTCATGGTTTCGTGCGTGCATTTTTCAGAACAGTGTCCACTTAAGTATTCACTGAAACATATGTGACCCTGGACCACAAAACTAGTCTTAAGTTGCACAGGTATATTTGTAGCAATAGCCAAAAATACACTATATGAGTCAAAATCATCCATTTTTCTTGCCAAAAATCATTAGGATATTAAGTAAAGATCATGTTCCATGAAGATATTTTGTAAATTTCCTCATGTAAATATATCAAAACGTAACTGATTAGTAGTATGCATTGCTAAGAACTTCATTTGGACAACTTTAAAGGCCATTTTCTCAGTATTTTGATTTCTTTGCACTCTCAGATTCCAAATTTTCAAATAGCTGTATCCCAAATATTTTCATATCTTAACAAACCATGCATCAATAGAAAGCTTACTTATCTGGCTTTCAGATGATGTATAAACATCAATTTCAAACTGGTTTTGTGGTCCAGGATCACATATAGCACGACCAGTGAAATAAAATTCCCAACTCTTATGAGCAAATGCAAGAATTAGTTGTTGTTTCAGTGTCTCAAATGTGTTGCTCCTTACATGAATAAGCTAAAAGTGAAGTACACTTCCCAAGCTAATTAGTCTTATGAACTGTTTCTTTTTAGCGAATCAAAAACATAAAATAAAACCAGTGAAGTCTAAATCCTGAGCAGTTTCTCAATTAATCTGGCTCTCGTCCTGAACAAGTTAATAATTTCGTCATGTCCGACTCCATGAACCAAGAATTTGTATTTAAGGCTTGCAATTTGAAAGAATCAGTAATAGAATCGTTACAGGACCAGAATCGGGAAGAAGAATAGAAATCGGATCCAGAACTGTTAAATTCCTTGCGATTACTACTTGTACCAGCAAGATCTGTGCAAACAATTAATGGCTCATAGTTCATAGCATCTGCTTAAAGTTAAACAATAACAGACATCACCCCAAAATACTTAAATTATCACTTTAGAATGTTTTTCATTAACTGTTCCAACCATTTATGTAGATTTGAATGTAAAGATTAATAATGTATAATCTTAAATTAGTCTTAAATTGTTTGTTTTCTGAAGTAATTCATTCCCTTTTGTGTAAACATTCCAAATGTCTTCTTTTGTATTCCATGCAACAACATCATATGGATTTAGAACAACATGAAGGTGAGTAAATTATGACTGAATTTACAGTATTTAGTATTTACGCCAAGATTTGAGCAAATACATTGGAGGGGCTTTCATCTAGTGTTTCATATGAAATGATTGCTAAAATTGTTTCATTTAAAATAGTCTTTGCTTACACTAACATATGCATCCATTTTCTCTATAAAAAGCAGGCCTTTCTCAACTATTTACCATCTATTTCTGCCTACAAAGCATTGCTGTGGAACTCTCTTTATTGTCTCAAGTTTCTTACACAAACTAGCCTTGTTTCATCTTGATATTTGTTTTGCTGTATGTCTGAGGTTCTGCCAGATGTGCTGTGGGTGGCTGTACAGGAGGCTTGCAGTGAAGTCCTGGATCAGAGCCTGGACTGGTCTCTGAGCAAAACTGCTAATTCAAGCGGTTTGGGCTCAAATATAGACTGTAGCTGGAGTTAGATTCAGGTGACATGATTCAGGAGACATGCCAAAATCTCAACCTCTTTTTGTTCTGATGACCTCTAATAACTTAAGTCACAAGACACAGGTTAATTATGTCAATCAATGCCACGTCATGCCAGTACAGATAAATATACTAGGGAATATGAAAAGAGAGCAGCGTGTGAAATGCATAAAACATTTAGGCAGCTGTTCACATTAAAATTGTAATGATAAAAATCTTAAAATCTGTAATTATTGTAACATTAAGTATTAAGAACGAATTTACATTATTTGAAAATGTTACATGATTTATCTTGTTTTCTATTAGACATGTAAATCCTTGAGACAAAAATCCTTGTTTTAGACAATATCACATAAATATTAACAACATCAAATAAATACTTAAAAGATAAATGTGAGATAAAAATACACAGACCTCGACTATGAAATTTTCATTGTGAGTGAAGGAACAAACACACACTGACTAAACATGACACAATTTACTAAACATGACAATAAAATGGTTAAATAATGCAATCATATTGATTCATGCCTCAGTTCATGCCAATAAAAGGGCAAATGAAACTGAACAACAGTCTATTTGAATAAAGAAAAAAAAAACATTAATCCAACCCACCTGCACTGCTCATTGGTTTGAATGTGTCATTTGCCCCAAAACTCAGCAATTAATCTTTGGTTACTTATTTACTTGAACTAAAAATATTTTTTAAGCACATGACAAACATTCTGGATATATCAGAGATGGGTTTATGCTAAACATACAGTGAAAGAGACAGCAAATGATCACAGGATAATCACAGGATAATTTCTGTCTTTTCTAATCAGCGCACGACTTCACACAGATCCGTCTCTGGTCCCCTAAACTCTTTGCAGATGGCCATGACTGGAAACTGAAACTCTGTCTCGCAGCATAAACAGAAAGGACCGCTCTGTGACAGACACAAATGTGGGAGAGTCAAAACATATGGGATCTGAAACCATTACATCTGCCTAAAGTTCAGTCTTTGACAGCTTTGACCCCTAATCATCCCCATATTGACCTCAACCTTCCTTGAGGTCTACCATCAATTGGCTGTTTGTCTTTTTGACCCATTCCCTGACTGATTAAGGGAAGTACGTTTTATTGATGGCTAAAAGTCACAGAGAGGCCATGATGTGCACTTGCTGTTCCTGCACTGATTCCTACTTAACTGCCCATAAGTTATATACATGGCTGTCAACTGGCTGAGAACGTTTTGCTAATGTTTCTATTAAGTTCCGAAAAAAAAAACACATTTCTTAATGTTCTCTGAATATTTAAAAATGTTTTTAAAATGTTTTTCTTGCTGTGCAAACAGTGAGAGAACATTCCATTTTTATAATTTCACAAACATTATGAAAATGTAACGTCTGAATGTTTTAGGAACGTTCTGAAACAAGTAATAACATTTCAAAAATGTTAGATGACTGTCTAACTAAAATGTTTCCGAAATAAAACGTTCCATGAAACATAAAATTTTTGAGAACTATATTAAATACTAGATAACAAATGTAAACAAACTTTAATACAACTATTGCCAGAATGCATGCCAAAGCTCTTCTTGTTTCCATGGACTAAAATGTAAAACTTGATCTAATGTGCAAATCAGGCTCAGAAAATAAACATCTCTTCATATTGGACTGTGAAGCTCTAGTTTTGTTAAATATATATCTTTCTCAGCAAAGAGAAAGCTATTTTATGTTATAACACATAATGAATCATTCATTTTTTGTTATTTTTCTCGCACTCAAATCATTCCATATGATTTATATGTACCTATATTATGTCTAAAATAAACTTTATCTGCCTGTTTAATTTTTGATAGCCAAGCAGAATTTGCTAGCAAGGTGTTGGGTGATGTTTTTTGCACACATTTCTCATTTAGGACATACATGGTCAGTATTATTCATACCAAGATTATTATGTTATTTCAATCCTGGAATAAATGTGGTTTTATTAATGGGGAGGACTTGTATCTAATAAAACCATATCTGTTCTGAATTCATTCTCGTCTTACATTCAGCTGTAGGAGTGATTTCACTCAACACATCTGAAAATTAACAAAAAACAAAAGTGCAAGATTTATTCTGCCTATAGGCTGCATATGGCACACAATCTAACACTGCCATCCTTGGTCTGAAGTTTGAGGGCTGCTTGTTCTTTGGGTGATGGTGGATGTTGTTCACAGGCTTTTCTTGTAACTGGGAATATGGTCAGGTCTGGGCCAAAGAATCTTCCATCTTAATTTAACACAAGCTCATGTTCACTCAGCTTGCCATATGGAGCCCACGCATCATCTGTCTTCTCAAAGTCTCCATTTATCCTTTCCTGAGGTGTTTCTCCTTTAAAGTGCACAAACAATTCCAGATGGATCAAAGATGTGAGTCTGCCTTTAAAAAGGTGCTGTGAAGTGGTAGTGATTGTTTGGTTGCCCTGTGTAGGGCAATTAAGTGCTTGACTTTTTAACAAAATACAGTTGAGGAATGGTCGGGGGGGTCAGAAACATATTTGTCCTCTACGTGTTGACATACAGACACATATATATAAAACACACACAGACAGAAAAAAAGCACAGAGGGAGCAGAATACAGAAAGAGAGACTAGACAGAATTAAGGGGACTGTTAGCTGCAAGTTTTTATTTATGGTTTCCTGTCTGGATGAAGTGTTATGAAAACACTGCACCTTGCACCTTGAGGGCAATGGGCCAATCACATCAAATCTGTCAAAGTTGGCTGCTAATTTAAATGAATTAATAGGTGATATTTGTGAAGAATCAAACTAAGAGACATTTAAAAATGTATGTGAAGTATTTAGACCGTCGTGTTTGACATAAAAGAGACTTAAGAGTGCATTCAGAAACAGATATAATGCAATGCAATAATATGAATTAATTTTAAATGAACTTACACACAGACACACACACACGTATATATAAACAATTGAAATGTTTTATATTTTGTATATTTCACATTGTATGTTCAATATTTTTTAATTTATATTATTGCATTTTAATAATAATCAGCATTGAGAGTAATGAATGAATTAGGAGTAATAATATAAATACAGTACTAATACAAATGATATAGTAATAATATATATAATTTTAGTAAAAATACAAACTATATAGTAATAATATACATTTTTATGTAATGTGTTCGCATAATGTTTGAAAACAATATGAAGAGAAAAAACATATTTAATGCATAAAAATTACAATTTATTTATTTACTCTTTAAAGCGTGTCTAAAAACTATATTTTTCAATCTATTTATTTCACTCAATGTTTGACCACATCTATTTGCCAACACTGGCAGTTCAACACATTTAGGATACCACACCACCCACCAGAAATGGAGGTCATACCTAGGATGCCTCACTGATGCTAATGGTAATAATGGGAAATCAGACATCAGTGTTGCGGCAAAAGTAGCAGACAATACTAGAGTTCACTCATTCAGGACTAATTTGGCAACACGTGCCAGATCACACAGATAAGCAGTTGATCCAGAGAAATTACAGAGCTTCTCACAGCCCCACACAAAGAGCCTGAGCGCTGCGCTTACTCCTGCCACAATCATGGGTGCTTCTGGCAATAAAACAAAAGTGTAACTTGATACAACTGTTTGACATTTCTTTTTCTCTGTGGATTTCATGCTTTTTATCACAAAGCATGCTCTTTCATTAACCTCTGACCTCTCTACCACTAGGAGTGCAGGATGGCTCAGTGAATGTGAAGAGGGTAATTGGAGCAAGAACAGGAGGATAAACAAAATTAGCCATTGACTCCAATAGTCTGAAGTAGCTTTCATAGGGGACTGCTAAAAACCAAATACATTTTAAATACAATATTTCAACACTTTTTATTCTATAGTTATACAAAACTATACAGCCTAGCTGGTTTATTGCTCTATCTATCACTGTGACCAGGGTTGCCATGTTTTCGCCCCTCTGTTTATATATATACACCTAAATATATATATACACAGGTCCTTCTCAAAAAATTAGCATATTGTGATAAAGGTCATTATTTTCTGTAATGTACTGATAAACATTAGACTTTCATATATTTTAGATTCATTACACACAACTGAAGTAGTT
>JAUZSZ010000134.1:21826486-21839616 GCA_034780575.1 Labeobarbus marequensis
ATAAATCGTTTTTTGCGAGAAATAGAAAAAATTAGGCCTATTGCTTTCTTTCAAACCTATGTTACAGTGGAATTATTTGATTAACCTAAAATTTAGTAGGCTATATTATGGGTAGGCCCTACTTTTTACATTACACTTTCTATTTTATATTTTTATTATTAGCCTATTATTATTTTTTTTTAATCGTAACAATTTAAGGTAATCACGTTTGCTTGTACATCTTGAAATTAAAACTTTATTACGTAAAAGTAGGAAAAGGTTGTCGTCATTATCGCATTGTTTGACACGATTCTGCATGTTTTATTTCTCTTCTGTTTATTCCCCAGCGCGTGTGTAGAATCTTAAATGCGTTAGTTCTCTTTTGGTGTGCAAATCAACTCACACATCATTCACACAACTATAATTTAAAACTCCAAGAACGTGCGTTTGCATAGATTATAATTTACATGTTAGTTAAGTAATTTGTGTTTTTTAAGGACATTCTGATTAAATTTGTCCCCAAATTTGATTAAATTCACACTGAAATGTATATATTAAAATATATGATCTTATTGTTATCATCGTATGAGGATTGTTCCAAGATACTAAGAAATTACAAATACAGGGAAATCAAAAAAGGATTCATGAGGTGTTCAAACTCAATGTAATAGTTTTGTTTTAGATTTTGTTAGAATCCATTTACTCAAGTAGGCTATTATTTGTCAGTGTTTTTCCTAAAACTCTTGGACTCATTTTGTAGAAAATTTTTTAGTAGTTTCCTATAACAAGCCCAATGCCCCATTAAACTGCTTGAATTTTCATTTAAATGTATCAAACAGGAAGCTTAAATAGTAATTAAAGTGACCTTTACAATCTGAAACTGAACCAATAAAATGCTGGCATTTAACAATCTTTCCAACAGGCCTCAAGGGCCTATACCCCTGCTATGCCTAGGTCAAATGTCAGTGTTCATCTTGTGATCCTTTTGGAAAATTATGGTCGCGGAACTACTGTTGTCATGAAAAGCAAAGGGATGGCAACCCCATAGGCTGCAGTTTGTCTGTGCTGTCAGTTGAATGATTATCAAGTCTCATGAGAGTCTAAGTTACTTCTGTGCTTTTGGCTGTAAAGTATACTGATGGGAATAGGCACTCTAAACATCGCTTCAAAATATGCCTGTTTTGACATCCTCCTTTTCTCTTTTATTTATTTGCTTGATTGCAAAAGTGCCAGTGAAACAAACAGTGGACATTTTACATATGCTGTTGGTCAGATTAAAGAACAGCAAAGGCATTTCTCATTAGTTTCTCTACGTTTAAAAATCTCTCCTTCAGTGCAAACTGAAGATGAAACTTGAGCAAGAACAAAAACTCAGTTTTTGTGATTGCACACAGAGTTCGTCTAAAGAATTCCATGACAAAAAGCAAAAAAAAGTTACATTTATAAATGACTTGATGGGGAAAAAATGTAAATTAGCCCCTCTTGTGGGTTTATGGTCTTGTGAGAAATGTCTAGTCTCATTAGTAAACAGTTATGTTCACTGGTTTAATAGCTGAGATCACTCCACTGGGTGCAGTGTAAATTTGTGTTAAATGTTATTTTTCAAGTCACTGTAAAACACTACAAATGGCAAAAAATGTAAATGTTATATTTTAATAAATACTTGTATTGTGATTGCTTTTTTTTTTTTTGCTTTGCAAAAATGTATCAATGATTTTTTATTATTTCCAAATCAACAGCACATAAGATAATAAAAATAGCTATAATAGTAACATAATGGGAACTAAACACCTGCTGATAGAAATTAAATTTCAAATACCTAAAAGCTGCATCTCATGAGATAAATTTATGTGTGCTTTACCAGATGAACAGCTGAACTCAGAAGAAAAGAAGAAGCGGAAACAACGGAGGAATAGAACCACATTCAACAGCAGTCAGCTGCAAGCGCTTGAGCGAGTCTTTGAGCGGACACACTACCCAGATGCCTTTGTTCGAGAAGACCTGGCACGCAGGGTCAATCTCACCGAAGCTAGAGTTCAGGTAAACTTAACACCCCACAATCAGGTCTTTCGTTTACTAGTTGATTAGAGAATGCATCAATTTTGAGAATTTAATACAAAACATACTGAAGCTTCATGCATAATACCTCAAAATTAAAATACGTTTAGAAATAAAAATGACCAAAATCAAAAGAAGATTTAACCACTTGCCTAATTCAAGGTTTCAGTAAAGATTCAGTTACAGATGTACGTGATGGTAACACTGAAGCTTGGTGTTGTCATCGGCCCCGTCGTCAGAGTTCAGTGTGATTGTTTAAAAATCCCCAACCGATCACTCTGCCTCTCAGCACACATGCTGTAGGCCGCAGCCAGTCTCCACATTCTCCTGTAATGAGATTGTTTTTGTAGAAAGATGGGGATTATTCCCGTTTATAGATCAAGAGAAGGAAGGGGAGAACGAAAGGAAAGAAATAGAACAAACACATCTGCAATTAATGTGTCCCAGAAAGGGAGCAATACAGAAATGCTTTGATAAAAGAGACTTTGAGCTCATTCCTCAGGCGCTCCGTAACCGGACACTGTGCCTCCACCAGGCTTGGTGCTGCAGCCAAGGCTTCGAGATCTGGGCTTCCCGCTCTGTCTCCAACCATGTTTCACAAGCACATTTGCTCATTCTTCAAACCTCTGATATGTCCTCTGCAAAAAAGCTGTACATGTGTGCACCAGCGGATCAGGATGAATTTAAAAAAAAGTGCAGTAAAATATTGTCCTACAGAGCTATGTCAAGCCTGAAACTGAGAAAAAAAAATTGATTGCATTTTGATAGATATAATATAAATCTTCACACTCTGTTTTTGAATCTGATCACAGCTGAGCCAATCATGTGAATCAGGAATTATTTCAAGGAGAAAAATGCATTATCTAAGGTCACAGAACACAAAAAGTTCTGAAACTTTATAGCTTTGATCTAGCATTTTTTGTTTTCGATGCAGGCAGTGTTATACCAGCTGTATCTTGAGTCTAAGAATCTGCTTTGCTCTGCGATTTATCTTTCATCGCTGTGCACTAAATATCAGAGTAACCACCATACTGTCATTTCGGCTTGTGCTCTCATAGGTGTGGTTCCAAAACAGACGGGCAAAGTTTCGGCGCAACGAGCGGGCGATGCTGGCCAGTAAGAATGCTTCGCTTCTCAAATCGTACTCAGGCGACGTAACGGCGGTGGAGCAGCCTATCGTCCCCCGTCCCGCACCCCGTCCAAATGACTACCTGTCCTGGGGGAGCGCAGCCCCGTACAGGTAACTCTCTGAATCCTTCTCATCAAAGCGCTCTAGTTTCATTTCATTTCCTCTCTGTATCTCTTCTGCTCTCCTGCCGTGACTTCATCTTCTCCAGGTTGCCCATGTTTTCTTCTTCCAAATGTTTTAGATTAGATTTTTTTTGTACAATTTTATTCTTAAACTCTTTTGCTTTCCTTGAAAATTTTGGTGGAGTCAGAGGGCCACGCCGTCAAAAAAACTGAAACGGCAGTGCCCTGTTTTTCTCAGCAGCGTTGTGTCGGTCTAAATAGTCCACAGTAGCACAAGGACTGGCTAGTAGGTCGTTTTCTGCCACTCTTTGTGAAAGTAATGGTGGGCCGATCCCCTGATGATGAAGTGATAATCTGAAAACAAACCATATTAAATCCGCCTGTGACCCTCATGACCTTTGGGCCATAGGATACAAATTGACTTTCAGAAGGAGAAAAGTCCATTGGGCAGGATTTTTTGTGACTCTAGTTACACTTTGGTTATGATTTACAGTAATATTCATTCTTAAAAGCCCTATAGAGTAACTAACCCTGCCACTCCGGCCAAATACCTTTTTCCCAGCAGCTGAAATATGCAACTCGACCGGGAACACTTTCTGGCATGGATACGCATTTGACCAGCGATCATGCCAGTAAAACGAGCTTGCACAATTTCAACGCACACCTAACGCATTACCGTGCACATATAATGCATACATATTAATGCAGTATTTATGAAGAACTATTAACTATTTATATATTCTTAAGCTGGTACCCAAGGCCGGAGGGAGGGCCAATGCGAATGCCACAGAAAATGCTGCCCACAGAAAGCAAGTACTTTTTAAATTTCTTTTTATGGTTTATCATTTAAATTGAAAAATTAAGCACTATATTTTGGATTCACATGAAGACAATAACCATTTTCTTTTCCTTTTTTATTTAATTTGGGGCTTATTTGTCATCAGTTGAATTTGAAATGCTGTTAACATCGTCAATATAAATTTTAATATCTCGTATCTTATTTTCAGCACCATGGCAACCTACCCACCCACTTGTGCCAACACCACTTCCACCCAGGGAATGAATATGGCCAACAGCATTGCTAACCTGAGACTGAAGGCCAAAGAGTACAGCCTCAACCAGGTGCCCACTGTCAACTAAGCCTGAAACGGGGGACAAAATAAGGGGACAAAGAGAAGCAAGAGGCGTTGAGAAGAGAAGAACGCAGAGGAGCTGGATTAGTTTGGCCTTCTGCAGTGTCAAGAGCAGAGTGGATGTGACTTTTCGCCCCCTCCTAAAACAATGGAATTGCATTGTTGTCCCTCTCATTTGGCTTTTTTCTTCATCACAGATGAAGGTATGGTTTTGACAAACTTAATCTCAGTTTGTACTGATCCAAAGATTGTAAAGACAGCACAAGGTCTGCTCTTTGGAGAACAAATCAACGAGCAGGGCTCCGCTAAATCTGTAAGAAGTAGCAGACGGAGCTTCTGGATGCTGTAAGCTGTTCTGTCCTTGTTCTTTTTTGCCTTTATTTTGGGTTGACTGGACGGAAAGTAAAGACACTTTCATGGCAAACAATGGAGGACTGTTGTTCACCATTCACCACGGAATGGTTTAAATTACACAGAAAGTTTAATGCTGAGATTTGGCAAAATACTGACCCAAAATGTCTCCATGTCTGCATCCAGTAGAATAAAGACACATTTGTGGACTTTAGTCAGTAAACAGGAGATGTTTAAAACTATCCATGTTGATGGAAGCATTGAGGTCGGATTACATCTTTTAATGCCACTGTTTAAGGTAAATACTGTGCCCCATGGTGACCTATGTATCCGCTCACAGAACATTAACACATTATGTTTCATTTTTTTCCAAAGGTGATGATTTTTGTTAGCAATTATATTTTCCTTTTTATATTTGGAAACCATATAGTAATAAAACATTTTCAAGCAATAAATCTTATACTATTGTGTTGAATCCAGCAGCTGAAGAGACACGCATATATGTTTGTGCTAAATGCTCATATTTGAGAAACTGTTGCAGGCAACAGTATTACTTCAACATGACCTTACAAAATATAGCCGTATGTAACGTTTCTTGCATTATGTTAGTCAAAACACCAATGCTACAAAATAAATAATCCAAAATGAATTTTGTTTCATATTAATAGATTTTGATGGTCATCGGTGTGCTTTCGATTGTGTCTGACACTATGTGAAAGAAATATGGGTTTTTAGATTTATCCTACGATATACCTAGATTATTTCTGACTGTTCAGATTTTTTGCAGGTTAAGTCTTTTTTTGGAACACACTAGGCAACACACCCGTGTTATTAAAAACACTTTTAGAGCATCATACGATACTATGCAATGCCGCTAAGCTATGTTTTTCTGGTAGTGTTGATCCTGTCTAAACATCACAGAACTTTTTATTTTTTTAAGAAACTGCCCCACTAATTAAATCAAATTCAATTTATGTACTGTTTTTTATTCTTATTTTATTTTATTTTTTGCAGCGAGTGAAGATTAGGCACAATAATTACCCCCATATGTTTCAATTGATTATTCTCAATTGAATTGCAAATTCAAAATTTTTTTTGGACAGAATCTCAGTGCATAATCATGGAGTAGTGTTATATTTTTCTTTAACATCTGTACTGAACATGTGTTACTCAAAATGTTAAGAACAGATTAGATCCTAGATCTGATACACAATGCTTTTTGAGCATGAATTTCAGTTTTGCCATTCACTCGCACAGTTTGTAGCAACATCTGTAACTCTATATGTTTACATGTGTATGACGTGATCACTTTGGAGAACTTTAGAGCGTTTAAGTTTAAATCTGGTTACCAATTATGTCCTATATAATATGAGTAGATAGCCACAATAGTAAGCATTTTTATGTCACAGCATGATGGGAAGCAAATCCCAGTTACCCTTATATTTCTATGGGGGAATTAAAATACAGGAAGAAAATATGTCTATGTTTTCTTACACTTAAAATAAAGGTTAAAAAATCTTAAAGTGCGTTATTTTTTTAACACCAAACTAATTGCATAAAAAGAAAATGTGTTGATGAATACAAGCAAATTAATGACAAAATAAGAGATGTTGCAGAATCATTAAAAACAAAAGCTTTGCAGATTTAATTACATCTAAAATAAACAAACTGATTGAGTCTGATATGATTTTTTTCCCAGTAATCCAAGAATGCTGCATACATGATGTACTGACTGCTGTATCCGAGACACATAATTAAAGGCTTTAATATATAATGCTCAACAACATTTCCAACAGCTAAAATATAATGTAAGTCAGTGTATGTGAAAACTGAAATGAGATTGTAATTATTTCCCAACATTATTCTCAGCCCAACCTATTGAAAATGCTTTCCAAGGCCTGTGTTTACACCCACGGGCGTTGATTAGCACCATGACTCATGTGTATATATGTGTGTGTGTGTATATGCTAGTGCCTTGTTCTCCATCCAGACTGTTGCATGCTCTCCATGCTGTGCTGCTCAGGTCAGGTCGAAGCGTCTCACCTTTCAGGCAGCCGGGCCCTGCTGACCTGAAGTGCTTCCAGATGTGCGTAGGCTGTGACCCGTTTGCCCCACCCCCAGCCCCATCACCTCAGGACTTGGGCCCAGGCCCCCTCCATCAGGGCTGACAGCATCCCCCTCGGATGGGTGTACCGACCGAGCAGATGACATACAAACACCTCACCCCCTCAGCACCACATCTGGAGCCTATTACAGAGGAGACAGTCAAAGTGAGCATGGGGGGAAGAGTCTGAACAAGCATGTGTGTGGAATATATGTATGATAAGGTGGAGATGTTTGGAGAAAGTTTGAGCGTGCGTGCATCTACTTACTTCTCGTGACCTTTTTCATTTCATGAATCACAGGTTTCCCTTCTTGTCATTTTTCCTTTGCTCCATAACAAATCTACCGCCTTCCATGTCAGCCCTCTGGCTGTTGGCTAAGGCGCTGAGAACATGTGGCCACAGCCAGTTTATTAATGTGAACGCTTGGATTAGGGTTTGCACAAAACTAAAAGTTACTTGTCTTTTGTAAAATACAGTCCAGCTGTTTACAGTGTGTGGTAGAAGCGAATGCCAAGACGGCATCGTGTGTGCTGACATTGCCTGATGCTGAATGGAGTTGAATGAAATGTGATTCTGACGTGCAGAGTTGACAGACCACAATCCACTTGCTGGGTTCAGCTACAGAGGAACATACAATCATCTTTGTGACAAAAAACCCAGCACTTTGGCCTTTAAGATGGATTGACTGGCATTTTAAATGTATGGTGAAATTCCCTTGTGGGATTTTACTTGGCTGCTTTGTTAACACTGCACTGTAAAAACAAACTGTTCCTTCAGCTTTAAAAAAATATGAAAGCAGCAGTTTGCTACGTTCAATTAATGTGCTTAAATGTTTTAAGTCAATGTCGTGATTTAACTTAAAGTTGCCATGATTTAGAATCTACCACAGTTTTTCCGTGTTACCTGAGATGACAGACCCGTGCCCCAAGTTTTAAATTTTAAACTGATGCCGAGCTTACAGAAATGTTAAAAACTCTTCCGTTCACTGAATTCAAAACAATTTTTCCAATCTCATCCATCGCCACGCGTCCCCATTCTCAGCAGCGTGCATTTATCCTACAAAAACATTAGGTGGCG
The DNA here is from genome assembly GCA_034780575.1 of Labeobarbus marequensis. Classification (NCBI taxonomy): domain Eukaryota; kingdom Metazoa; phylum Chordata; class Actinopteri; order Cypriniformes; family Cyprinidae; genus Labeobarbus; species Labeobarbus marequensis. Next base: position 21,834,441 of record JAUZSZ010000134.1, read on the forward strand.
CGCGCCCTTACGACTGTCTCGCAGATGTACGTAAGAGCGTAACTCGTTTTAACTCGTTTATTTTTACAGTATTATTTCGGAAATATGAGAATCCCAAGTAAAGGTAATAGCTGTACATATGATTAGTGGAATTTAAAATCATACAGACACTTAAAAAACTAAATTTACTTTTAAAAATAATTACTTTACAATTCATTATATGCAAAACTGACAATAAGTCACTGAACGTGACAACAAAACAAGTAAATGGCAAGAGCATGCTGGGAATAAGACTGAACCTGTGTGTGTGTGTGTGTGTGTGGCTTAAGGAAATTAAACTGTATTAATTCAACTCCCCTGAAGCTTGCTGGTGTGACTTAAAAATCTGTTTTGCATTGAATGGCAGTATCAAGAAAAATTAATTGTGTTCCTGCAAATTATTTTCAGTATATTTTACTCTTACTAAAAATGATATATAGTCCTTTTTTAAAAAAATATTGACCTTACACAAACTTGCTAAAAGTAAAGATTAAAAGTAAAGCTACTCTCCAGTGGCAGCCATATAGCTTTTATATTTTGCTGCGATTTCACTGTGTCTGTAATTACGGGTTGTCTCTACTAGATCACAGGATGCTAATGATTATGCAATAGACATTTGGGGGATGTTAACTGGCTGTATGGATGTTTCAGACTTATATGAATATGTATTTTCATTTCTATCTCTCAAACAAACCACCAGCATGCACAAGGCTGGTGGCTGATGTGACATCAGTCTTCATCATTGCCATATAATCAACTTCAGCTTCCCTCGGCACAAAAAGTCACATCTATTCCCTCAACAGCTGAATTATTTAAAATATGCACTGTTAAAAGGCTTTTATTTATAAATGGGGCAATGGAGAAGTGGATTGGGGTTTGGGTTTACATGGCTCAGAGCAAAACACATGTGAGCCCTGGCCCAGCCTGGTGACAGCTTTCAACTCTCCCTGTTCTGGAGTGAGGAACGGAGAAGAAATGCAGACCAAAACATCTTTCTCTCTTGCCAAATTACTTAAGAGTAAAAATCTGTCTTTCCTTCTGTGTGGTTTGGCATTACATTTAAAAAATAAAAACCCTTTTAATGAAAAACAGTTAACCATTTAGTTGACCTTGAAGGAGTCAATAAATAACAGCAGGCCTTCCGTATGAGCTACAAGAATATGTGATGCAAAATTAATTCTGAGGATGTCTAAATATTGAGTGAGGGTTACGTGGAGAATTAATGTTTTTCTCAAGGCTTCTGAATAGCAGCAGTTTCTTGCTACATGATTAAAAAAGGTGTTTACAACTTTTATCTCAAAATTCTAACTTTTTTTTTCTTGCAATTCTGAGAAAAAAAGTATTAATCTTGATATAAACTTGCAATTGTGAGAAGAAAAAGAGATAAAACGACACAGTTACCCAGTGATTTTTAGTTTGTACTCTGAGGCAGAAAAAAAAACAGGATTGCAAAATTTAAACTCAGAAAACAATTATGAGATGTTAAGTCAGATTCCCAATAAAATAGCCAAAATTCCAAGATGTAACTTAAAATTCCAAGAAATTGCAAGATGTAAACTCAGAATTCAGAATTGTGAGATATAAACTGAGATATATCTCAAGCTACTGTCACCTGACTGACGTAAATTTCTATAAATATGTTCATAAGCTCAAAAGCACATGACAGATGACAAGCTCATGAGCACCATCCTGTGGAGTATTTACAGATGCACTTTGCCCTTTCATGCTAGCCAAAATATTCATCTGAATGAGTAGACTTTCACTGAAAGGAAGTGGTTAGAAATAACATTTATTTATGCTTTGATTTGCCAGCACTAGGAAAACTTGACTGGAAACTACAAGGTCCATTCCAATATACCTAGTCTAATACAAGCACACTTCCTTTTCACACTAATAAAAGTTGCTGTTCTCACAAAAATATTAGCATAGTACCAAAATGAGAAGAAACAAGCATTTCGCGAACAAGATCAAACCTGAAGTTCCCACTTTACCTTGCTGACAGGATCTGAGGCCTTGTCACACATTTTCTGATATATTCAAGAAGTGTGGAACAGGCTGTTTAGGCTGACCTCGGTGTTTAAACTATTACTAATTTGAGCTGGATAACTTCCTGCTTTCATTACTCTTGCCAGCAGGGCCGAGATGACAGAAAGTCCCAGCGGCGCCGGGCTGCTGGAGAGGAAGCAGCACTGTGACAACGGCGCCCGAGTCAAACACAAAGGTCAACATCCACCGTGCACCCAAATCCCCCTAGTGCCTGTTAAAACCACAGAACAATGCAAATAGGTTGTGTCACACCATTTCCTCAGGTTTTAAAAGAAAGGTCAGTTTCTGGAGAGGATCATTTAAGATGTTAATTCAGACATATGATCAGTTCTTCATCAAGGGTCCTGCGTAAGGAAGCCATTCGTTAGGATTATGATGACTAACACTATGCAGCTTCAGACTTGAGAAGGAAAAGAAATCAAAGACATAAGCGATAGAAATACAAGGTATGAGGTCAGCCAGAGACCCTTAGCAAATATACGCATCAAAAGAAAAGGTCAAAAGATTCCCCCTCCACTTTAAGTAACAGTTAGCTTTATATTCCATAGAATCTATTCTTTCAACTTTACAGGGAGGAAATAATCTGGTCATTAATCTTTATTAAAGCCACAATCCATCATATCTTCTCCAAACAGCCAACGCTTAGATCTGCTTACCAGTGGTTTTTATCTGTCCAAAACTGAGAGAAATAATTTTCTCTCTCTCTCTCAATCATTCTTCTTTTCTTTCTGTGTTAGTTTGGGGTTTTCTATTTCATAAACGATCTCTACTGTGTGTAAATGGGGGTGCAGGGGGTACATGCTGAAATGAATATTATTGTCACATCTCGAGCCAGGTCAAATTCCCTACCAAATGTGCAATTTGGGGATGACGCCTGCCACGGAAAGTCTGCCTTTAATTTTCTCCACTGGCACACACACTGACATGTGCACGCACACAGCACATGCATGCTTGCAAAGAGAGAAGAAGAAAGAAAGAGATACTGGGAGAAGCAAGTGCAGAACAAGAGCAAACTTAATGTAAGCATTTATTCTGCTCAGTTGTCAGATTTAAATAGTAGGGCTATCATGAGACAAGAAATTAGGGGTCTTTATTAAACAAATGCATTAATGTCTATACGAGATGCTGTAAAAATAAATTTAATCATCCACAACTGCTTGGTTTTATTTTGATGAAGAAAAGGTGAAACTGATCCTTCTCTACCTTTGTGTTTAATAGAAACTCAACGACACTAATTTAATGGACGCTGACACAAAACACATTCTTATGATTTATAAAACACGACTTGAACTTATAACATAACATCTTAAGAATTCAGTGTGCATGTGTTATATGCTAAAAAAACAGTGGGAAGCAGCAAAACCATCAAAACGGCACGTTTGTGTAGAAAACCAATTAAAAAGCAGCACAGAATACAAAAAGCGTTACATGAACAGGCACTTTTTACACCTTAGGGGCCATTCACATAGAACGTTAGAAAATCTAGAGATGCATTTTTATTTTAACTTGAGCTCCATGTTTTTAAAACAATATGTCATGCGTAAAAATGTTCGTTTGGCATGTTTATATAGAAAAACAATGGAAAGCAGTGCAATGGAATGCAAAAACGCATTCTATGTGAATGCCCTCACAAAGAAAGTATTCATTTCGGTGCCCATATAGAATGAATTGGCTCAATACACCATATTTGCGTGCACATCAGTGCTAAATAACCTGAATTGAATTAAGTAATTTCGTGTTCTATAGGGCATAATGTTTTTTGATCCTGTCTGAGCTTACTGAGCTGCAACATTCACCATGAGTGTTGACACTGCCTATATACAATCCACAAATGCAGACTAGCAAACAAAGAAATCATTTATGATCAACAGGGTTATTGTAAGAACATTCAGCCATCTGCCTGCAGGCTTTGATGTGAGAACAGGGATTGATGGGATTTTAAAAACTGTATTATGGTGCAGATGTACAGAACTGCACTGGTAAAAGTGGGTCCACTTTCACGTACACTAATGAACATAAAAGTCTGTAACTGTATATTATATCAAATGTGTTTATTAAAAATTTTAAGTCATGTGCAGCACATCTGGAGCCTGTTTGAAAATTTAAAGAGACAATACGTGACTTGAGATATTAGGCTTTGTTTAACATTATTAATCAAAGGTATATTTATATAAGACTAGTTTTTTACAAGGGCCTATGAATAAATTGTAACATTTTTCAAGCACGTATCCAGTGAGGCTTGTAAATCATTTGGCTCATAAAGATATGCGCAAGTATTTAAAACTCAGTTTGTTGATGTTTTTATATTGGCATTCATTGAAAGTAAGCGGCCCCAAAAGCCACAGGTGAGCATGACGTCTTGGTTCATATTCAACTCTAAGGGAAAACCTAACCATCTGTCTGCATTTAATGAAAAGCATTCCACCGCCTTTCGAATTAATGAAATATTACACTCCAATGTTCAAGAATGTCTTTAAACAGGAATTATGCGCCAGTGGACCTGTTTTGGCTTCCAGGGAAAGTTCTTCAGTTTCCCTAGAATCACTGGTTTCAGAAACAAAGGAAATCCAACTGTAACATTTATGTCTTCATGTGCTAGAATTATTCTTTCTCAGCTTAATCTCTATTATACACATTAATCGCTATTATAATAATGATGACAGTTGCTTTTATAAATGAAAATATAATATTTATAATTTAATCAGAGTTATATTTTGTAGGCACAAAAACAACGAGGGATTCTGATTGAATCTCAATTAAATAATAGTATCAAACCTGATTCATACTAAATACAACAAAAACAACCTCATTTATATAACCAAGTCAACATATAGTACAGAGAGTCAAATCAATGAATCACTTATGCGAATCTGTTCATTTACATGAACAGTCTGAATGAACTGATTCACTAGAATGAACTGGACTTTTCAACACTACATTAAAGAGAGAGAGCATCATTTAGGATTAATTGATTGACTAAACTAGAATTAATCAGACTTGTCAACTATAAGAGAGAGGATTCACTAAAATGAATCAGACTTTCCAACATAAGAGAGAAAGAGAGAGACACCCTTTGCTCAAATATTAAAACAAAATAGGCTAAGATTATTTA
>JAUZSZ010000134.1:21969204-21979511 GCA_034780575.1 Labeobarbus marequensis
TTTTTATCAAAGTTCAGGAAAGTTGCCAATAAAGGGTTTAGGATTGTGCTCAACAATTATTTGTGCACAATTTTTTCCATGACATGACATTTTCACTGTGGCTTTAGGATAGGGATGCATCGATATTAAAGTTCTTGCTGATAACAGATAATACAATTAATTATTATCATGTTATGGTCGTTAACCGATAAATGACCGATATTACAATTCTGGCCGGTACCAGTAAGGTGGTTAATTATTTTCATGTCCAATAACTGATTAGTTTCCGATATTAAAATACTGGCTAGCATACCGATATTAAAATACTTACCGATATTAGAATTATAGCTAATACTGATAAGATGATTTATTATTATCATGTTATTGTGGTTAAATGATAAATTTCCAATATTATTCTGCCTAACCGATAAAATCATTAATAATCATGTTATGCTGTTAAGGGATAAATGACTGATATTAAAATTCTGCCTAACGCGATCAATTATTTACATTAACCGATAAATTGCCAATATTATACAATTTTGTAAAAATAAATTAAAAATAAAACAATAAAAAAATTATGTCGGCATCACATTATAATGTACAGTATAAAAATGTATTTTCATGTTGATATTTGCTAAAGATTGTATTTAACAATGTTATTAGAGTCAGCATGACCACATCCCAGCAAACTCACTCTTTATTCAGTGTGTTAGTTTGCACAAAGTGCCTGCCATTTTGTTTTCCACTTCATATTCCTGACTGTGTTGTTTCTTTTTTAATTGCATTGAAAAGCACCTACTCGAAGCACGGCACTTTGTGCACTGTTTTGCCGATAACCGGCTCATTGCTTTACCATTCCCCTTATTAATTCCGTCAGTGTTTTATTGGCATCTGTTTCACGTATAAGTTTGAGTGAATATTAAATCGTCTCTCACACACCTGTTGTGATATCTCTATGATAGAGAGCCATTACAGCAGTGTGTCAGACCAGGAGAGAGGGAGATTAATGGCTGTGGAAGGTGGTCTCTGACCCCACCGCTATCAGCTCTCCTCCACCACCATGTGCACACACAACCTCACCTGTGTCACCCACCAGCAGTGCTCGGCTGGTTTATCTCACCTAACCTGCTTTCTCTGATGCCCCTGCTCTCCTCTTTCCCTCCCTCTTCCGTATTTACTTGCTCGCTCACTCTCCGTCACGCCTCCCCCCACCTTTCGAGACGGGAACCTGTCGCCGCTATCTCAGGACGAGTGTGCGGTGGAAAGGAGCGTGGCTCGGTGATAATGGAATCCCTTTACTGACTTGTCCGACTCTCACTTCTCACTTATCAGACTGTTTGCAGGCTCCCCTCCCTACGTAAAAAATAACACTCAGTGTAAATATATCACACAAAGGCTTGTTTCATTTGACTGTTAGAGTAAGGAGAAGCTCAAAACGCAAGGCTAGTCGTGACTCAAATAATCTGTCATTTCAATTTGTCTGTTAAAGGCAACTATTTTTGTTTGTTTGTGCTATTTAGAGTTTAGACTCATGCAGTCTTTGTTTAAATGCGCAAGTGTCCAGTTCAATGTTTCACTAGTATGTCAAGAAGCAGGACAGTGCCAATTAAATGACCACGGTGTTGTCTCTTTGATTATAATGGTTATGTTTCTGAGTGTGCTACGTGAGCCCTGAGCTTTTCAAAGTGACAAGGGTAAAACAGAGTCCCTCACAATTACGCATAAAGTAGAAGATGTAAGCAAGATCAGAGAGGGACGTCATGAGACTTTATTTAGCAGTTTACCAATTCTTGAATTTGTGAATAATGTTACGTGCCAATTACGTTTCATCCACTGAGTACTTCAGGTTAAAATAATCAGTAAGCATGTATGTGATAATAGTACAAAGCTCATGAAAGATATCTTGTGCTAATATGATAAATAAAAGTTAGAGTAGAATAAGTGAAGTCTTTATTAAGGTTTAGTTTTATAATATTTATAAATATTTAGTTTTATTATGGCAATGAGATATAAAAAATATAATAAATTGCATGTATAATATCACCTATTTTACACAATATATATTTTAAATTCATGACAATATTTTGAAAATATTTTTATATTTTTAATTTAATTTTATCCATGTTTGTAACAAAGTAACAGAATCATTACTGGTCCTAGTTGAATAAAACTTTTGTCTCTGTCAACAGGAGTTTTTTGAGAATCCTGCGTTCAGACCAGACGGGCTCAAACTTTACCCTACACTGGTAATTCGAGGCACTGGATTATATGAGTTGTGGAAAACGGGCCGCTATAAGAGCTACTCTCCCAGTGCCTTAGTGGATCTGGTAGCACGAATTCTAGCGCTGGTCCCACCATGGACTCGTGTGTATCGTGTACAGAGGTGATGGAGCATCTAAACGTCACAAATTGACCTCACAAGCATGGAGGAAAAGCTCATTCTGAATGATTTTAGTTTTGTGGCTAATATTTGGCCGATATTAAAATCTATGCTGTTTTGTATAATAATGAATTTTAAATAAAACACTAAAAACTACAATCAATAATTTTGCATGAAATAAGTGAGATTAGGCATCACAACATTATGATGTACAGTATAAAAAACTGGTGTATTTATTATGAGATTCATCAATTATTATATTTATTATTATAAATTATTGGTGTTTTGAAACATTAACTTTAATTCAGTGTTAAATGATGGTAGTTTGAATGTAAAAATAGAGGAAATATGCATTAACAGTTAAATATCATATAAATGATACTGGTAAATTAAAAAAAAAACTCTAATATCAATAAACAATATGGTATCAATGTATCATGCATCACTAATTTATTATTTACTCAAAACAGAAGCATGACCTGTTGCCTTATATTCATTCTGATGTGACCAACAGTTAGTTTTTAAGCAAGCTGATGATCTCTGGCCTCTTTCAGGGATATCCCAATGCCATTGGTGAGCTCTGGGGTGGAACATGGGAATCTGAGAGAACTGGCATTGGCCAGAATGAAAGACATGGGCACTGAGGTAACCTTAATTATCAATCATCTAGTCTGTTTGCTGTATGAATTCAAGGCTTTTAAGTACAAGCTGTTGTTTATTCTTGCAGTGTAGAGATGTACGAACCAGAGAAGTGGGCATACAAGAGATTCATCACAAAGTTCGACCATATCAGGTCATTTGTGTTCTGTGTTAACAGTTAGCAGAAACTTGTTGTTAAAGCATGTAGAGTTAGCAACAGAAAATAATTCCTGTGCTTCTTGTAGGTTGAGCTGATTCGTAGAGACTATGTGGCTAATGGCGGCTGGGAGACCTTCCTGTCTTATGAGGACCCCGAGCAGGACATTTTAATTGGTCTCCTGCGTCTTCGTCGCTGCTCACCACAGTCCTTCCGGCCTGAGTTGAAGGGTGGCGTTTCCATTGTTCGGGAGCTCCATGTCTACGGAAGCGTGGTCCCTGTCAGCAGCCGAGACCCCAGCAAGTTTCAGCATCAGGTAAAGACACCTTTATTTCTGCCAGTTAAACATGGTAAAGTAACTTTACTGTCACCTGGGAAAAAGACGAACACATGATGTATCATTAATAATGGTTAAAAGTGTATACTGAAAAGCTATTTCTCTAGCATGGAGATAAATGTGTGAATTTTAATATTTCATTTGACTTTTCATGCATTTTACATAGTCTCACTGACTGCACACTCTAATGTTCTTTTTCAAATCGTGTGCATATGTAGGGTTTTGGGATGATGTTGATGGAAGAGGCCGAGAGGATAGCCAGGGATGAGCACGGCTCGAGCAAATTGGCTGTTATCTCAGGTATCAAAAATATTCTCCGCGTTAACGGAATGGCGCGTTCATTTTGTTGGTTCTTCTCTTGCCCTCGCTTGAAAAGACTGAATACGAAATTTTGACATGCACCTCCCCAATTCAGCTGCAGGATGGAGATAACAGCAATTGGAAAATAAATGAAAATCTGTATTCATTTTATTCCGTCTCTGACGCTTTAATGCGAGTACGTGATAACTTTTGTACTCGCATGTCTGACAAAGAAAGCAAAACAACAGCAGTAGAATATATTGGAAATACAGTGGGGATTTCTTCCTTTAAGTATTTTGAATCTGCATGGCAACATTGGTTGAAATGATGGTTCCTCTCAGTCTCAAATGACTAAAAAGGGTCATATTCTTTTTCCTTCAGTCAGAGCAAATTCATTAATATCAAGATATATATTGATATTACAAATTAAAATAACTGTTTTCTATTTTAATATTTCTTTTTTTAAATTTATTCTTGTGATGGTAAAGCTGTATTATCAGCAGTTATTCCTCTAATATTCCTCTAATATCCAGATTTGGTGCTCAACAAACATTTCTTATTATTAATGTTGAACTTTTGGTAAATTGAGTTTTTGTAATTTTCTCAAATTTGCATCTTTTTGCATCTATTAGAGCATATAACATTGAAAGAAGGATTCTTTTCTAGTGTAAATCTGAATTTTTGGTCATTGTTCATGTTTTATTTTGGGTTCAGGTGTCGGAACAAGGAATTACTACAGAAAAATGGGTTATGAACTGGAGGGGCCATATATGGTGAAAAACCTTTACTGAAGCAGAGAGGAATCCAAACCGAGCTCATATATGAACATATTGTATCAAATTCCCTGGAGAATATAGTGTGACATGCAGGACACCAGCTTTAAGAGGATCTTTACACCCCACCTATAATTGGACTGGGCATGAGGACTACAGAAAGCGTGTGTGGTCAGCACAAAGCAAACTGCACTATTTTGTTACTTGCCAGCCAAAGAGAGTGTTCTGTAGTTCTCTTATGAAGACCATGATGCAAGAATCAGTGCTTGTTAGAAAGGTACACCATTCTCCCTTGGCCGATAGTATACTTGCCAGTGCATTTATTTCTCTGGGATAACACTCATTATTTTTGGTTTCTAACTGACAACATTGGACATAATGGAGGAAAAAAAGACTGCAGAGGCTTTGAATTATCCCATTATGAAAACGCATATTTTTCATGTGGATTTGGGAGGGGAAAACAATTTATGCTTGCCGCTTGGCACATTTGATTAATCCACCATTTTTCCTGTTTTGTTAATTTTGAAGATGGATTAATTGCATTTTCATGTTTTCTTGGCTGTGCATGGAAAGTGTTCATCTGGTCATTTTTTGTTGTTAATAAAAGATATTTATCCAGGATTTCAGTAATTATCACATGACTGTACATTGTCATAAATCGCATGTTGGCACAAAGTCAGGCGATTTGGATGGAGTTGAATAGACATAATACAGTCATCACTGAACATTCAAAGGAATTAATGGGTAAGAAATCATCCGCCGTGCTCTCCTGCCCAGCTCAGATATGAAAACCTGTCGCCAAAATGATTGAAATTCAATTGCTTCTATTTTTGACAGAATGAAAAGTTCACTGGAACTTCTCTGCTGCGTTTTAGTGTCTGTCACCACACCACCAGTTTCTGAGAAATGTCGTCCGGCATGGCGAGAGCTCTCCTCCGCAGGAGACCTCATGATATGTCTGCTGATGGGTTTTTACTGCTTCATTTGACATCGCATTACCAGATTATATCGCTATCTCTGTCTGCGAGTCAAGGTGTCAGGCGAATGATGACCGACCACCCTTTAAAGCTAAGCTCAGTCAGATCACACTTGCAAGAGGTTTGTCATCAGAGAAATGGCTTCCAATAAATGGCAAGATATTGTTTTGCTACCTCCCCACAATAAAGTGATGATTTAACAATCGTTGTTCTCCTCATTTCCCGGCACAGACCCTTTGTTAGGACTTTAATGGCTTAATAACCTCACCGTCAAAACGATGTACAGTGGTACTGTGTCAAAGTGTCATCCTACACACCAATCAGCAGCTTTCACTAAATCTCAGTAAGTTTTAACTAGGCAATCCCATAACAGATTTCACTAATTACACTGGCTCATAACGGTCATTATTCCTCTAAAGTAAAGTGTTACCATTGCAGAATTAATACCGATGTAGCCAAGATGATGACTTCAGAGAATGAACGAGTGCTGTGTTTAGATAATGTGCATATTTCGCCACCGAGGTGAAGATGAGCCATCGCAGCGTTTCATTTGCAAACCAGCGAAGCGTGAGGAAAAGGGCAAAGTGTCTCTAGAGATGGAAATGTCACAGATGAGATCCACTTAGAAGGATTCTCAGATGCTTTATGTTATTGCCAGTGAGGCTGTAAGGTTTCGAAACCCTTGAACACTCTGGAAAGTCATTAATATTCAACTTTGGCATTATTATTGGCCTTCATCAACTTAACACTGCAGTTAACTGCTCTTTGTCTTGATCACAGAGATCTGTTTTAAAAAAAATAAGCTGATTTACTCTTACAGAAGGGGTTTCATTCTCTAGACCTGAGAACTACTGAACACAAATTCAGCCAAATATCATTTATATCCATCACAAAGGGGGACTTTAATTTCCTGTGGAAGATGGAGCACTTTCCCCAACGAGAAAACCATTTGAAGCATCCTGTAAAGACAAAACCATCCACAAGACTGGCCACTAAAGCCACAGAATCCATGACAGTCCTGTCGGTGGAAAACAGGCAATCTGAATGATTGATACCTGTGCCATTTTTCACAGAAACACTAAATTATTTCCCCTCCAATCTAGATATTGAACATGTGCCACCAGCTATGAAACTACAAAGGTTTCAGTCATTTTGACTTTCTATAATTACACTGTCGCTTCAAGGTGGCGATTTGTGGTGTGACCATTCTGAATGCTCAGTTTCTCGATTATGACTGGCTATCCTTACAAGCATGAAAGCTGTGTAACAAATTCTACAGATAAAGCAAGTTTGGACTGGGACAATGTGGTTTTTTTTATACTGTTCCTTAGCTAACTTCTCAATAAATACCTAAAATTACATTCATTGAAAACATCACAAAATAGATCAAAAGCTTAGTTATACTGATAGGGCTGCACGATACTGAAGAATGCAGTATGATAATGCTTTAAGTGTGCAAACTTTTAGAAGTATTAAAAACATTCCATTATCTCAAGTCATGAAATGCATATAGCAATTTATTAATTTGTGATATTTGGATATATCATGCAGCCCTATATACTAATTACATTGAAATTATAGAACAATTCATAAAGCATCACACAGTAACAGACACACAGCACTTAATGAAAGTTCAAGACAAATAACACAAATTTACAAATCTCAATTTCAACTTTTTTTGGCTTCATCTTCAAGTTTTTCAGTGTATAAAGGAGACTGGCTGTTAGCATGCTGCTCTTAGGTCAGTGCACCTCTATGGCACGCCGGACCCTCTTCTCCAGCTGGTCTGCAGTGGGCCGGATGTCAGGGTCAGAATCTAGCATGTCCATCAGCAGCTCATACATAGCAGGGTTTGGAGGCGTTGGCAGTGGCGGAGCACGTCGTGCTCTCATAGGGATGATCAACTGCAGCTCTGGATTCTGACACAGAGCCTCACCTAACGGGATGAGCCAGCGGCCTCGCATTACATATGCACCTACAACACAGAAAAAACAGGAAACAGATGTTATGCTTAATCAATTTTCAAGCATTTTGTGAAACAGGTCCTTCATTCATTCCTGTCTGAGGAGTTTCCTTTGATCTCCCAATTGGTGCATTTGAATTTGCACCATTCATTATAGTTCAACAACACTAAAAAGCAGCAATAAAAACAATCCAGTGCATTTCTTCAAAGCACATGCCTGGTACAAACTCATTATTATTCACAAAACTTCAAGGCAAACCCACAACAAAGAGAGGTTAATGGGTGGAAGGATGTTAATTGCCCTTATATAAATAAGCTGTGACATCTGACCTTTCTGTACGCCTGCTAGCAACGCAGAAAGTCGCTGGGTTCGAGTAATTACTAAGGACTGCCTGAATAGCTTATGCACTCCATCCAAAACCTGCATCCTCAGACCACTTTAGTTTATCTCAGCTATTATGCATTAAGATAATGAGCTACTATGTCAAACTCTCAACAATAAAGCTTTCACAGCGGTCTAAAGTGGTCTGGATGAGGTAACCCGTAAGAGGAGAAACTGAAATAGCCACCTGCCTGCCAATGCTAGTGAAGCAAGGCTCTGAAAATTGTCAGAAGTTCTATTCCTGTTCCTAATTTTATTCCTATTTCTGCGAAGTAGCTGTGACACTCACAAGATGGTGGGTTTTATATTAATCTTCAAACCCATCATAAGACCTCATTTACTGCATATACAAGTTCCTATTTCATTTTAATCATAACAATACATGCATCATGGATCTAGATTGATTAAATAAAGACGAAAATATTAAAAACATTTAATGGGTACTGCTAAATGAGCCAAACTATCCCCCCCACCAACTAACCCAGTTGTTCTTGATTGGTGCCATCCTCTAGGAAAGTGATTCTCTCCAGCACAGCCCAGAAAAGCACACCCAGAGAGAAGATGTCAGCCTGGGCTGTATAACTACGACCTGCCCAAACTTCTGGAGCCATATAGAAGTCTGAGCCGCAGGTAGAGGAAAGAGCCAGTCTACTCTGAACACCATCTGTAGGATTGTCCACCATCTTACTGAGGCCAAAGTCTGCCACCTGTAAGACATAAGGAAGAAGTTAACATGGTTTTAATAACTAGAACCACCTTTTAGATCTGGGGTGTGAAACATAATTTTCTTTTTTACATTTATATTGACTATTAAATGTATTTAGTTAAATATTTAATAAGTTATATTAAAATAACATAACATTTCAAATTAACATTTTAAATAATTATATCTACAAAAACATACATATATATATATTCAGATCAAATAATTTCTTCACTGCATAGGACAGTTTCACTGAACAAGGGACTCGGGCTATTCATGTTTTCTAGTCTAATATTGACAAAACTTGCGCTTTTTACTGCAGTAAAGCCCCAAATATACTTGCATTGGAAAATTTTGGAAACTACAATAGCATTTATTTGAACAAGTATAGATAACTCTAATTCAAGATAAGCCCAGGGCAACTTACTATCCACTTTGTGCTATGCCTAATATTTGACTGGTACACATTTAGAGCACAATTCATCTGTCGCTTCAAAGCACACTACATTGATTGTCTCTACATGCAATGAAACGTAAAAACTCATTATTTGAAACTTTAGAAGAATGGATTTTAAGACAATCCATTTCAAACTTTATCTGTAAGGTGATTGTTTTGCTAGCATTTGTATTGATTAACAGAATAGGCTCAAAATGTTCAGGCACATTTCGTGATTATACAAAAAAAGTTTTGGGGGAAAAAAAACATGATTAATTATCTGGAGGGAAAAACACCAGCAATAATCCAAACACATTTTCTTATCACCCATCGCATAAAATGTTCTCCGGGCACTTTAAACCATGAATTGTGTCTTATGTCGTAGGGCAATACCAAAGGCTTTGTCTATCATGCAAATAGAAGTTCAAAAGTACTTGTAATGCTTTGTTATTTACCACAGCCAAGTTATAAGTGGAACACTTTCCATGCCTCAGGACTAATAAAAATTAAAAAGGGAAAGGGGTAGAAAAAAGACAATGTGGCTCTAAAAGCAGTATAGACCATTTCAAAAGCAACATGAAAGCTTCTACAAATGCAAATCAGGCCCATGACAACTGCACTTAGTTTGACTCCACAAGCTATGAGCATTTTAACCAATATTATTGTTTCTTAGATGTACATGCTTGTAACATTGCAGTAAAAGAATAATTTGATATAAAAATATATATTTAGATTGCATTCTTTTTGTACCTTCATGACCGGTCCTGTTTTAGTAAGACAGACAAGAACATTATCTGGCTTTATATCACGGTGCACTATTCCATGCCTGTGCAGGAACGCAATGGCACTGCCGAGTTGTTGAACCACTGCATTGTTGCACTCAGCATCCGGTGGCCTGGATAGGATGTACTGGCTCAAATCCCCTCCTTCACAGTACTCCATCACCAACCAAAGGGCAAAGCAGCACCTGGGAACCTCCTCTGTGGACATCAGTCTCCTCTTTGACCTGGAGGGATTTCTCAGTTGGGTTTTTGAGTCTTTGTCCACCACTCTCCCTTTGAGAGCACTCTCCACTAAATCCAAAGGCAGCCTCCCTGATTTCAGGGGTTGCAGTGTTCTAGGTCCAGTCTGTAAGAGGCAGTTGTATAGAGCGATAACATTGGGGTGGTTTCGTGCTGTGATTCTCATAGCCCAAAGTTCTTGCAGGTAGAGCTCTATACTCTCTGGGCTACAACATGGTAGACGTTTAATGGCCACTGTGTCGCCCCTCTCACCCCA
>JAUZSZ010000134.1:21996898-22016163 GCA_034780575.1 Labeobarbus marequensis
TATCAGCTGCTGATGTTGTGGGTAGGAGTGATTGACACGTGGTGGAGGCGCTCTTGCCATGGCCAGATGGGTCCCTGTGGGCATGCTTTTGCTCTGACACCACAGTGGTGTCGGACGATAAAACTTCATTAACAGATTCATACACAGACTTACGAAGACAGAGTATTCACACTCACATTCAAAAAGGGGGGTTTCACAGAAGAACCATTTTTAGTTCCCCAAAGAACATTTTATTGTAAGTTCTTAAAAGAACCATTTTTTCCTTGGTGTGAAGAACGTTAAATCTTAAGAACCTTTTTCCACTGTAAAGAACTTTTTGTGCAGCGGAAAGGTCCAGTGGCAGTTCATGGAACCATCAATGCCAATAAAGAACCTTTATTTTTAAAAGTACGCATATGTGTGTTCCGAAACACATCCGTATTTCATAACTATCCTCATATATATTGTATCTGAATGTTTTTCATTTGCCATCAATTTAATTCACTGTGGCTTATTACTTTTCATGCATTCAACTTCTAGCTTCACTCCACTATTATAAGCCCCTATACAATTTATGGATTTCTCCCTATAAATGGAAGATAATAATAATAATAAAAAAAACTGGCTCACCTGCTACATACCCACCCTTAAAAAGGGCATCACACGAACATTTTGTGGAAAGAACATGCATTTGTCTACAGCTGGTCACATACAAAATAATGATATTTATCCCGTTAGTCACTCAATTATCATATCATTTCTTGCTCCAATGCCACATATCATTTCATGCCTCATTGCAGCGGTAAGACCGTTTGCGTGCAGCATTGTGCTACTAGGAATTTTTTACACATAGCTTTTTTATTAGAAAGGGAAAATTCAATCATTAATAAAAACATGAAAAATCTCCAACAAAGGAAAAAATGTATTCTCATTTTGAATGGGAAATTTTCTTCTATCCATTTTTATAAAGAAACAAAATGATACAAGACAGGAATAAAGACATTTTACGTAATTTTTCAAAAGATTTCTTTTTCAAATAAATGTTGTGCTAAATTAGTTTCCACAAAAAGATTAAGTAGCATTGATAATAATAATAAATGTTTCTTGAGCACCAATCAGCATTTTAGACACAGAATATTGACACAGAAGACTGGAGTAATGACTGCTGTAAATTCAGTTGTACCACCACAGGAATAAATTACATTTTGAAATTTGAAAATGTCAAATATTTCTCAGTATTACTGTTTTTTTTTTTACTGTATTTCTTATAGAGAGAGAAAATTTCCAGTGTTGATTTCAGCATGTTCAGTGCAATGCAATGTAATCAATATTTGTCAATATTATTTAATATACAAAAATTACTGAAAAGAGGTGCTCTATCAACGAAAGAGGAGGTGCAACCAAAAATCAAAAAGTGATGTCAGTTAGAAAAGGGGCAGCACTCACTCAATCAAAACTTTATTGGTTAAAATGACGTTTTGGCCATTATCAAGGCCTTCATCAGAAATGTTCTATTCTAAAAATACTTTGTCTCGTAAAGAATCTCCGATGTTTTGCAGGTATGCATCCTGGAATGTGAGGCACAGGCATCTCCTGCATTGACCTGGGATTTGTGTTACCAAGCAGCGGGTCTGAACCAGCTTCCACTACCATTACAGGAGGAGAAAACATCAAAGCGCTCTGATGATGAAGCGGAGCCTCTGGCCACAGTGAGCATAGAAAATGACAATGGTGTTGAGTATACTGAGGCTTTGGAGCGGTTTCGACACACCGCACAAGCGCTCCGCAGCCAGCAGCCTTCAGAGGAGGAGGAGAAACTGGAAATTTCATATGACCCGGACCTTGACCCGAGGACAGAGGAGGACCAGGATGGTGTAGGAGAAGAGAAGAGCGGTGAAGCAGCCGTAAGCATATCCAAGCGATTTGGAGGCTTTATGAAAGGTCGTCACGGTTTCCGGAAGTTGGTGAGCTCCGGAAGGCCTTTGCAGAAACGCTACGGTGGCTTCATAGGGATAAGGAAATCTGCCCGCAAGTGGAACAACCAGAAGCGTGTGAGTCAGCTACTCAGGCAGTACCTGAGCTTGACGGGTCGCCCGGGGCGTTCAGGTCACATCAGCAACTTCTCCACCAGAATCCGAAGACAGAATGAAGTTTAGCTGGCCTTAGAGCACAGGCCCTGGTCTTTTCACTTACCTCAACTCAACTGCTCATCAGCCATCAGTAACTGTGAACATCTATCATGCACCACAGCCCAGAACTAGCTAAATCTGTGTTTAATCAAAGAAGAGGAATATTTTGTATAGCGTTGGTTTTTATCATTGACATTTCCATGGTGCCGTTCCTGACATCAAAAACACATTGCTGATGAGAACTAATTGTTCATTTCAGAATCAAAACTCCTAGAATCAACATTGAAGCATTGTGAAAAAATAAAAGGCAAAGCAGTGAAACTTGAATTGAGCACGTGAATCAGTTACAAATGATCAGTGATCATGAACAGTGGCTTGTAGTGGAGTATGGGGTTTGCTTGTTCTGTTTGAGAGAAAAGCACTTTATATTTTAACCTTGCACACTGTGTTGTGCTAAGATTGGTTGTTTTGCACACATCCTTGATGTATAGAACTGTCTTAAAATTTACTAGAGCAATCAAAAGAGTTATCAAAATCAATGGGTAGTACAATATTGAAAGAAAGATATTCTTTACGTGCTATTTGCCGGTCTTTGGATCAATGCTGTACACTCGAAATTATGCTCCGTAAAATCCTGACAATTTTAGGCTTTGTAAACGTCGAAACCGCAGCCCGTGCATGTTAGCCAATCAGAAAATGAGGGGTGGCTTTCTTGAGTTTGGGGGCGGGATTACCCAGTTTGTCCTAACAATAAAAGATTGGAAGTGTTCAGAATATCAGTTTGAAAACCATTCATAGTCATTATTTTTGCATATCAGTTTGGTGGTGCACAAATGGTGCCTTTAATTGTTTGGTTCCACCTGATGATAATGGCATTTCGGTTTAGCATGTGTTCCAGCTTTCTGCATTTGTTTGTGCATGAACATATACAACTGAGGTCATCTTAGTGCTTGGCAGACTCTTCCTCACATTATGGGTTTGGAAAACAGACACCCCACATGTAAAGAAAGAACTAGCAGATAGGTTTTCAGTGTACTTTACAGTATTCTTCATATAAATGTACGGTTTTGTGTGTAGAGATCTTGGATTTGTGAATATTTTTCATTTCAAACACATTCTGCAAGCATTTTTGGAAAGTGAAGGTTTTTTTTCCCTTTTAATCCTTTCCACTTGTACATGAAATGCACACAAAAGGCCAATAAAACAATTTTACGATTGTTCTCGTTATTTGTCATGCACAAATGACAAGCTTTAGAAATTTGCATATTTTATCTTGTGTCCTTTTAATCATACATAATACTTTTTTTTTTTTTTTCAGTATGATGATACGCTTTCAAATCCTTTTAGATGTTCCCAATGGGATGATTCCAGTATTGTACAAGACCTTAACACTTTTTGGAAGGATGACAAGAAACATACAAAAGGAAACAAGCCCGATCTGTTCTCCGGGCAATACTCCGTCAAGCTCCCTTTAACTCTTTGCAATAGCACTTTGGTATTCAATCAAAAGGTTATAGCTGCACTTTTATCTCCATCAAGCAACATACTGTGGCCACCGGTGTGGCCAACATCATTCACTCAACACCACTGTAGCTTTATATCTGGCAGTTTAAATTGATTAGGAAGCGCTATGGTATATGACCTTAGTCAAAATTTGCGAAACTCAAAAGTTGTGACGAAATTCAGAGTAAATACGTAGAAAAAAAGACAATACATGACATTACACTGTTACACCTTTCAGGCTAACAAAACGGCAACAGAAAAACATCATGAAAACGCTAAAAGCAACACACTGTCCACAGTATACAAAAATCAACAATCACTTAAATATCTCAGGTATGGATGAAGTGCAGGACTGGGGTAGAAAAACACCTTGATCAGATACAGGATTACACTTTAGTCTCATGAGAGGGCAGAATTCACCTTTGAAGAGTTGGGAACTTACTACTCCACAGTCTCAACAAGCTAGTACCAGCGTTCACTTTGAGGGAAAACATAACAAAAACACTTTTAACTCTGGTAGGAAAAAAAAGGTAGAAAAGTGAAAAGATGGGTCCTCTACAGTGCAGGAAAGAGTTGGAGGAAAGAAAGAAAATGGAGATTCTTCCTCATCTCCTTAAGTCTTTTTTGTTTAGTCTGGGAACCGCTGACAGGCTTTCTTCCAGCGGCAGGCGGTGCACCATTGGTCCCTCCGCTCCACGCCGTAGACTTTTCGGCACTTTTTGGCCTCACCCCGTCCCTTCCTAAGAACGGGAGAAGAATAAATATACACTGAAAAAATTAAAATGTACAGTTGTTATCTTATTTCTATATGATATAACTTTTAAAAATGACTGTGGTGTAAAATAATGTAGTCATGGATCACATACCGTGTTAATTGCGCTAACAGAGAATTATCTCTGCATAGAGATCTTTTTCTTAGCTACAGAGGGCAGCATTTAACTAGGCATGGTCTAATACCTGAATGAACAGTGCCCTCTGGAGGGAGATGCACTCATGGTCTGTGATCTGGTGGGGGCGCTGTTTCTCTGTAGCCACTGTTCTCCAACACTCACTGACCGGCTGCGAGATGCTGGAATCTACAGAGCAACAGAATAATAAAAGGACAGATGGCATAAAGTGTTTTAAAATGCACCATCTATGACATTAAGTGCTTTTGGAGAGGCAGACCAACCTGAGATTTCTGCTGGACGTCGCCAGACGGGGTCCAGCTCCAAAAGGTGGGAGAGCCTGGAGAGACCGTCACCTGAATGGGTGTGCAGGCCTGCAGAAAACACCACATTGATGGGAGAAAAAAAATAAATAAATAAAAAAAAATTTAACATCAAAAACTTTTTTTAATAAGATGTAGTTTGTTTCTATAATGAGTAATAAGGAGATAGTTCACCCATTAAATGACATCTGTTCACTAGGATTAGACTAAAACGCTAGATTCATAAGGATTTGTTTTTAGGATGTCTTTTTAACCTTTTTGGATCTTCCAAGTTTTGGTTACCTAGACTGTTAAATGGAAGAACAGAAACCTCTCAGGCTTCATTAAAAATATCATACTTTATCTTATGGGTTTGAGGGTGAGTAAACGATGACAGAATTTTCCATTTTTGGTGAACTATACCTTTAATTTCAAAACTGAATCACAATCTGTTTTAGCCATTATGTCAGCTGATCTGTACCTGATAGAGATGTTCAGTGTGGATCTGCCACACACTGCTTGGAGCTGACTGGCTGAGTGGACTTGACTGGACTGGAGCATCTTGGGATCCTGGGGTGGATTGGCTTTGTGTGGAGCTGCAGGAGGTCCAGGCTCCACTGGAGAAAGATGGAGCAGGAGATGGAGGTGCAGTTTCCTCATCTTCAGAGGAGACCTCTGTGTAGTAAAAGTCTTCCTCCCTATGAGACTGCTCTGTGCCCCCACTGTTTTAGAGAAAACAAAATGAAGGGAAAAAAAATACAATGCATTATTTGTAGGTTATTTTCAGGCCTAATAAAATGTAAACTTGTAGTCTTTCAACATAAACACTGACATTGCTTAAAGATACTTCATAACGTTCCTGTGCCATCTCAGTTGTTCCAAGAGTTTGGTGTATGAGGACATACTCACCCCAGGTGAAGAATGCGAATGTGCCGTTTCATTCCAACCCGTGATGTCAGCACTTTACCGCAGCCAGGCCACAGACACCTGTATGCTCCCCTGCTCAAGCTCTGAGAATGAGAAAGAAAAACAAAGAGTGTCTCAGTTGTATTTTTAAAACATCAGCTTAAAATGCTGTCTATTCACCCTCAGGTTCTGCAGTCTGACAACCTTCTCATTCTCACCTTGCACCTCCTGGCCTCCTGCTCCTCACATGCGGCTTGGTCCAGCTCCATGTGCAGTCCTTCATCTGTCGGTTGGCCCAGGCTCCTGTCCATCTCAGTGACCGATGGAGAAGGGGCTGGGCTGACATTGCCGTGGTCCCAGCTCCAGTAACCGCTGCTGCCGCTGTCAGACAGCTCACCTCCGCAACACTCCATGTCCCCTGTAGTCACAGACAAGTGTGAATAACACACATAACCATGCAGTTGCTAAATTAATTGTTGGGTTGTTTGTTATACTGTTTAATGAAACATATAATCATTTTATAAATAAATGTTCAATTAAAAAGTTCAATAAAACTAATTTTATAAAAAGTGAGTGACAAAACCACAGTGTTGGTAAATTAATTGTTGGGTTGCATTGGTTGTAATGCTGGGTTGCATGTTGGAGTGTTTAATAAAATTGTAATATAATAATTAAATATTTATATAATTAAATAAGTGTATGATAAAAGTTAAATTAATAAGACACATTTTTTTTAAATTATTTGTTTGAAAGAAAAATGTATTAATTGTTGGGTTGCATGTTGGGCGTATAATAGTATAATAAAAATGTTATATAATAATCAAATATTTACATAATTTAATAAGTCTACAATTAATGGTAAATCCATAAGTCAAAAAAAATTTAAGAGAGAATTGCTAAATTAATCGTTAGGCTCCACGTTACACTCTATAATAAAATTATAATATAAAAATTAAATAAGTATATAATTAAAAAGAGAAGTCAATAAAACTAAAATGGAAGAGTGAGAAAAACCTCAAATAATTGTTGGGTTGCATTTTATGCTGTATGATAATAACACATTTAATATATAAATGTTTAATAATTATATAATTAAATGAGTGCATAGTTAAAAAGCAAAATAATAAAAAATACAAAAATTGAAAAACTGACAAAACCAAAGAATTGCTAAATTAATTGTTGGGTTGTGTGTTATACTAGATTATGTTATACTTAGATTAAAAAAATTAAATTAATAACAAAAACATTTGAAAGACAAAAATATAAACAAAGTTTAAATTCTAAAAAGAAATTAGATGAGAATCTGATGAGACTTTGTTTAAAATAAACGGTCTGCACTGGTTTGTCAAGCATACACTGCAAAGTGCTCCATGTTTGGAAAGGTGTGGTTTGCAAAAGAAACCAGTTCACCTGGTAGGAGGTCCCTCTGTGGGGGGCTTTGGACCACTGGACTGCAAGACAGACTGGTGAGCACCATTGCGGCCATGATCTCATCCATCTCCACCGATTCGGGGCTTCTGAAATAAGGCAGAGAGTAAAACTCTTCACACGACTGCATTACACTGCATTACAGATCTATGAAGAAAGAATGCCAACAATAACATTTCACCTTGTATCACACAATAGCTGTAAAATAATTCTGCTCTAACAGAGTCAAGGTTATTGTAAAGTGAAAAAGGGCTGGTGTGACATATTTAGAAGATAACAAACTAGACAGATGAAATAGATCTGTATATTAACCTGTAAGATAAGTCCACACTGGAAGACCGTGGGAAGGATAGGTTTCTTTGCTGTGCGTTTACATCGGCTGACCACTCTGTCCCTGCATTCAGCTTCTTCTGCACACCCACCCCTTCTCCCTGGCCACAACACTGCATGTAGACCTGCAGGATTGGAAACAATCAATTACACACTTTCCTTCTTCTGTGTATAAATTACAGGGGCTATATATCATTTCTTATGACACATACCAATCCGTCCTGCCCTTCTGTGCACATCGATATTGTGTATAGTCCTGCTCTGGATCCCACCGCTGCCATGCTGTGTCCTCTCAGCTAAACAGTCGGCGTTGGCTCTCCGCACAAAAAGCTAGAAAGCAGAGAAAAGCACATCAAAACACCGTGCATTTACAGTGCATGTTTTAATCTAAACGCCAAGCTGGTTTACAACGACGCATAAGCTCTGCGACAGCGCCACGAGGCCATGAAAACGTGCAAAATAATAAATAAATAATTACATTTACAGGCAACACCCTCTATTAAAAACTAAAGCACTTATACGAGACTTTCAGGGTAAATTATTTACTCATACATGAGACTTACATGAAAAAGACAATGATGTAATGTAACAATCAAAAAACTACCTTTATCGAATACACGCGACAGATTTTTGCATACAGATAAGCAGCGCAGTCGGATATTGCTCTGTGCCTTTACTTTTTTAGGGCAACACACCCCCTGACTGTGAGCCTCTCAGATACTGTAACTGCGGATTTAGGGAGTGAAATCATTGAGAGAACCAAATCCCGAATCGGAGTAAGGATTCAATTGTGATTCGAGTGTTTTGAATCCATTCACTAAAAAGATTTGCTCATTGATTCGTTCTGTAGCTCCATACTATTGATTGGATCCACCGTAGGCGAGTCTTTTATTAGTGACTCAATGAATCATTTACTCAGCCGATTTGTTAGAAACCACCAATTCGAAGTCTGTATCGTATTTTCATCTATTTTGACAAAATACCATCTATTTGTACTGCTTTTTGTCTTTTTGAACGTATTTACCACCTCACATCCGCCTTTTCACTTATGTGTTGACTCTCCTCTTGCAGCTGACAGGAAATAAGATAGCATTTACACAGAGCCAAAGCCGACAACAAAGGCTTGTCTAAAAATGTAACACTATTCCTTCGCTGCCTTGCAAACACTTTGCATTTTCTTCAGGAAATGCTACTGTAGTTTGAATATTCGGAACAGCTAAATGAAACTGTGCCATTTGTTTAATCCACATCCATACTTTAGCTTCGACTCCCGTAATGGGCGTTTACATCCAGCAAAAAACAATCTTCCCACTGGAGGCGGAAGCTGCGTTCTGATTGGCTGACTCGTTCCCCGAAGGACACACCTTCGCCCAACAACGTGTGCGTACACGAGTTTCTGCTCAACCCCCGTTAATGTACACAATCCAATAGGCAAAACAACGGGCAGTTGCAATACAATAAATCACATTTGTGCGCATTATTCTGGAAAATGCACATATAAAAACCTATTAAATCGCATGCATTAGATAGCCACACTAAAACAGTTCATTTTAAACAGCGTATTTTCTCGACACGACCGCGGTAGGATTAAAATCAGAACGGTTCATATAAACACCGGCTACATGATTATAGAGGGAAAAGTCAGTAGACATGCAGTAAATTAAACACCCTCAATATCTGCCATACCGTCACTGAAAAACCGGCGTGTTTAATGATTTTACCTTGAATGTTTTCGTTGGGAGAGATGCCGCTGCCTGCTGCTCACCTGCTCTTCTCTGCCGTCAGTCAGTCGGGGGTGGGGGGCTGTGCGTCGCGCTCGCGCAGTTTACGTGCCCTCGTGTTACTCAGTCATGCCGAATGACAGCTGGTTACCGCAACATCTCACAGCCTTGTTTATATAGGTTAAATATTCGTACTATTTATTTTTACATTATTTTTGCACTGTGTGGGGTTTATTTTTTGTATTTTTACTGTTGTGTTGTGTGATGTCTTCTGAACAGAAGAAGACATCACACACCACAACAGTAAAGATATATACACACATACAGATAGTTATTAATATAAAATAATTAACAGTGTGGTACTTGTATAGGAAAATATGTTTATAAAAAAGGGTTCTTTTTACTAAAACCTGCTTCTCTTGTAATATTGGTCTGTTGCATCATTTGTTTTTTAACAAAAATAGAAACAAAAAAAT
This sequence comes from Labeobarbus marequensis, assembly GCA_034780575.1. NCBI lineage: Eukaryota > Metazoa > Chordata > Actinopteri > Cypriniformes > Cyprinidae > Labeobarbus > Labeobarbus marequensis. The sequence goes on from JAUZSZ010000134.1 coordinate 22,006,560, forward strand.
CATGTGTTATGAGTCAAATAATACAGTTTCACTTTTTTAGTTCAAAATATTGCTTTTATTTTCAATGTAATATACATGACAAAAAGTATTCCACAATAATAATTATTTCATTTTTTATTAATATATCTATATGTGTAGACAGGCAGACAGATAGAAAGATAGAAAGACAGACAGACAGATAGATAGATAGATAGATAGATAGATAGATAGATAGATAGATAGATAGATAGATAGTACTGTAGCATTAATGCATATTTATTCGCCTGCAGCGTTATTTTAAGTCATTCTAAGTGAATTGTCCAGTTTAGACAGCATTCTGCAGTTTCCAGAGCACTCCATTGACGTGTCACCTTTCACCTATATCATTTGGTCTATTTCCTAAATATTCAGCATTGTGTATTTGCAACAGACATTTGGAAGAAAGCGTTCATCATGTAATGATGTTTGGGGATTATAAGCTTTCTTCTGTCGTCGGCCGTGCCCGACGGACTTCATCCTCCAAAGGGGATTTTAGGTCTGGACAGCACAAGCATGTTGGGTTTCAGTCTCTGAATCCAGTCTGGGTATTGGCTCGAGGCATTGTGTCATGTGACTCACACTGACCTACAATAACCCAGTCATGGCTGGCTTCCTTTATTGTTTTATATGAAGTTACGAAAATAGATGGATATATTTATTAGTTCACATGATAAAAAGCAATAAATACAAAAATATTTATTTCTAACAACATGTTTATATGTGTTGCAAATTTGTTTTAAGGCTTGCAAAATGTGAATAAATACAAATAATGCATTGTAAATGAAAATGTTGCCCTTCTGTCATACTAGAAATGTTTGTCTGGAATAGGAGGGACAGCTTCCTTAGCAATATCACTCATATCAACCACAGTATCTGTATCAAACAGAGGTGTTATGTTCTTCTGACTTTTGGTTTTCCAGTTCACTGCAGCATAGACAGCACTCGGTTCGGAGTTATCATCAGGCTTTGTCATTGCTCGGGAAGGGCTCTCATTCTCCCCTTCAGCTTTGTCAGATGGAGGCTGTAATGGAGGCTCACTAATGCACTCATAAGGATTTTCCTCATTCAGTTCAACCTCCATGAGTGAGTATATATGATCAGTTAGATCCTTGGCATCTGGCATATATTCAACACTCTGGGACTCAGGTAGTTTCTGCAAGAAGGACATCAGTTTGGGAGAATATTTATTTATCATTTAGGGTTTTTTTTATATCACATACTATGACTTTTATGCTGGTCTTATTAAAAAAAACTGGGAAAAAAATCATTATCTTTCTCTGTCTGCTTTCCATTACAGTGTCATTTCCTTTAGAAGATTAATCCAATAACTCTCTGGAAATTACTTATCCTCTCTTGCTGATTCACTGCAATTTACCACTAAATGATTTAATTGACCATGATAGGATAGATATGGTTCAATAGTGTATTGCAAACGGTGAAAAGTGAGTTTCTTCTTCTTAAAGCAAATTGTCATCAGTGGTCAAGCACTATTCAGCATTGGCATTTGTATTCAATATAAGCTAATGGTCAGATATAGAATTATTTCTATATCTAATTTTTAAAATTATTTTTGTTGCTGTAACCTCATGAGGTGAGGTTGATTTGATCATATTAAAGAAATTTAAAAAACATTTAGAACATTAGAAAAACATTTCTTGCTCTCCAATATATCCAGCAGTTCACCAGTGTATGGGTTCCGTCAGAATGAGTTTAAATGGCTAATAAAAACATCAAAATAATCCACAAGCAGCAAATAATGTAAGTAATCCACAAGCTGCATGTTTGTTATACACAAATCATATACATCAAGACATTTTTAACTTCAAACCATTGCTTCTGGCTAGAATACAAGTCCTCTATTTATAATATTGCTTTCGCCATAGAAAAGGTTGTCTTGTCTGAATCAGAAGAGAAATATGCATAGATCAAGCATCATTTACAAGCAAAAATGGTCCAAAACAGTTCACAGTCACTGCTGCAAACATTATGGATTATGGACTGCTATTTTGGTCAGAAACAATGGTTTAAAGTTAAATCTCTTTATTGACGGACTGGAGTCATGTGAGTTATTTGTGGATTATTGTGATGGTTTTTATCAGCTGTTTGGACTCTCATTCTGATGGCACCGTTTACTGCAGAGGATCCATTGGTGAACAAGTGATGTAATGCAAATTTTCATTTTTGGGGTGAATTATTCCTTTAATATTTTGAGACAAAATCAAGTAATTTAGATGTCAAGTGAAACAAATTTTTAAGCAACCTGGCAATTTTTTTTACAGTATATTTTAACAGTGAACAAGCCACTGAAGCAACAACCAAGAGTAATACTAATTTATATATTGCATTGAGTATTGAGTTTTCTCGGTCTCTTATGTTTTGTTGAGGTGCAGATGGAATATTTGTCCTCTCTCGTCTGTGCAAATGCCTGGGTGAAACACTGTCAGATATACTGGAGACAAAGAAAAGAAAAGTCAAGTCACTATTTCAAATGTTACAGATACACATCCACTTTGCACCCAGTTTATTTTCCTGATATTTTTTGCATGGTCTCTGCATGCAAACATGATGTTATCAGTCCATCTTTGTGGTTTACATAAACACAAAGGTACCTGAAATGACAAACAGGTCTCTGATTTTCTTACAATAACACAAACATTAATGTTATTCATGCTGCGTGACATGCACTTGGTCACTTGTGCTTCTGAACCAGTCATTGCACATTCCACCCATTTACTCACAACATTCTGTTACAATCACTCCCTTCTCCTGGGTGTGTTTTGAATCAGCGCAAAATGTGATAATGACCAAATTCCTAAATATACTTTATATATATATAGACTTAGACTTAAATATATAGACTTACCTGAAACAGCTTGTACAAAGGCTGTAGAACGTGACATAAATGATGATGAAGAGTGCTGAAACAATGCTAATCTGAACGGAGGAAGAACAACCTGATAACCAGCTGAAAAGACCCTCCTCAACAGGAGCCATCACTTTTCATACAGTTTCTGTAATGACTGAAATGTAAGAACTGAAGGAAAGTAAAATCAATAACAGCTGCTATTCTCAATGAGATTGTCGATGGGCCAATGAGTAAAAGTATGAAAGTGAATGTAATGTAAGCAGTTATTACGGTTCTCACAAACACGACAACTACACAGGTGAGTACTTGTACAAGTCACACCTCTCCTTCATGTTAACACAGACAGGTGTTACTGCAATGTTAACTGTATTACTAATTTCAAAATGCAAGGAGAAACAGTAGTAATGCCAAAAACGTAGAAATATTAAAGAGTAATATCAAAAACAATGTAAAATGTAGGCTACCTTAAGCATACAGATCTTTTAAATGAGTGTTTGTGCACTGATATCGTACATCATCTATGTGATCATCTGTTTTCATAAATATCTACAAACAGCCGCATTCTCTAAGTTTGCTAAAAAGACTTAAAGGGAATGTCCAGTTACCTTTGACCTCAGTTATATGATCCTAGATCACCCGTCATCATCTTGTCTTTACTGGCAGCAGGAACACACTGATCCAACATGGATTTGACAAAGTCACACTTCCTCATTCTGGATTCCTGTCACTCCAGTGCCTAATCCATACATCCCTCAAATCAATTCACTTCACTCACATACTTGCTTATTCAATTAGCTTAGATGTTTATTTTTAATAATAAAGTATAATTTCTCTATTCTTATTTAGATTTTATATATAAATAGGGTTAGTTCTGTTTTGAATTATATCTATACCTAATTAAAACAAAAATTTGTCTGTTCATGTATGGAACACTGCTGCCTCCTATTGGACAAAGGATGTATGATAAACTGTATTTCAACTGTTGTGAAACACTAAAATAAGAACTTTTAGAATAAGAATTTTAACTTTTTTACTTACAAATAATAAGTCTCATTCAACATGCTTAACTAAAGTCAAAATTCACCAAAGATTTCTTACATGGATTTTAATGTAAACATTTATTAAAGTGCAAAGCAATATCTAAAGTACATTTTTGTTTAAACACCAGGGTTAAACTGAGGTAGAAATGATTTGTTATGAAATAAATACAGTACGTCATACATCAAGGGGGGAAATAAATACATTTCAAAAGTTCATTTGTTCAGAAGAATTACAGTGCAGTTCAACTAGAATGATTCTATTTTGCAGTGGTCTTAGTTAATACATTTTTTAAAGAAATACTCATTATTTTATCAGTGTAGCATTGTACATCACAGTGTTTTGTTGCTACATTTTTAAAAATCTAAAACATTATTTTTCTCTAGGTTTAAATCAGATTTGGACTACCAGATTTTCAGTGTGGTTCTAGACAGTCGGACCCCACAGTATATAGAACAGCACACCCTGACAACAAAATATTTAAGCAGGAAAATTTTGTTCAGGCCCGCAGATGGAATTTTATAAACAGAGTATGTATATTCTGTCTGAATGTTCTTTACGATAAACAAGAAGCACACAAGAGTTGATCCGTTCCTCCACCACAACACCGTTGCCTGACAATGCTGCGTGTAAAATTAAAGTAGCCTCTTTGTTTCCCTTATCCCTCACCCCTCCAACTCTCCCTCATTCTAATTTGGGCCAAATCCAGCTTTACTCCTTAATTTGAATGTTTTTGCCAACTCCAAACAGTTTCACGTAAACAGGCCAGTTATGCAAAGCCATACAGTACTGGATCTCAGAGGAATGTCGGCTAAGTGGTAGATTATCCTCAGCAATGAATTCATTTGTGGGAAAAACTCATTTAGTGTGTGTTTGATTTGATTTGTAAAAGAATTTCACAGTTAAAATATAAACTGCCTCCCTGATATCTGGGATTTAGAAATATGATTGTGGGACATTTAAAATAAAAATTTTAAAAAATGAAAGAAAGAAAATGACTTCCCATCGCAATTCTCATAATGAATGCACTAAAATAAAATTATTTTTAATTTTACAACTTATATTAATAAATACCTCTTGGTACTACAGTATATAACTATATATACTTAGTGAAATCTTTTCAGAATAGTTTTCAGTCTTTTTTCTTCAGTTGCCTTTGCACAGCTCCTCTCATAAGAACTGCAGTCAGAACAGTGCACAGCACCAACAAGAAGAACGATCCTCCAGCCAGCATAATGAAATGTTCTCCATGCACATCTACAACAGACTGCCGATGCACCAGAAAGTCTCTAAACATTGCTTCCAGCTGGCACATAGTACACATAGCCAGGAAGATATGGAAGATCTGATGTCCGTGTCCCACAATGTCACATCTCCCTGGAAAGAGGCGCTCAGGAAAAGGACAAGAAAAAAACAGAGCCGCTAACATGAAAAACACCACTTGCAGGGCATGAAACACCAACACTGGTTCGTCCCAAGATCTTGTGGCCAGGCGGTGTGCTATGGGGCTGATGTCGAGCATGTACGCCAGGCTGGTGGGAATGATCTGGCAGATCTTCCGGCGGAGCGGGTACGGGCGGCGGTAACGGAATTTGGCGTAGCAGCAGCTGGTGCAGGACAACCAGGCCAGGACCGTGGCACCAGGCAGAAACACAACACCGACTAGACTGTGCCTCCATACTGGATCTGAACAGTAAAAATAGTGGCCAAGTGAGCAGCCATACTGGTAAATAGCTACACCAACGTAGTCTACGAAGAAAAGGGAGTAATGGGCTAGTTCAGAGTGTGACTGCAGCAGATGGGCGGCCACGCTGAAACTGAGGTAGGTAAGTGACGACAACATGTACAAAAACAGAGGCAAAGACGCCAAGTTGAGCGTCAGCCCCCATGTCCCTGCAAATAAAGAAAACTGGAGTAGAATTGCAGGGATTGCCAGCAGGTGTGTCCATACATTGAGTGACTCATTGTGGCATTGAAAGAGGCTACAAAAGTAGCTCCGCCATTCCTGATGCATCGGACGATAGCCCGACAAGATATAGGGCTCACGAAACAGGCTCGGCACATCAGAGGCACATACGGTGGCTTGAGGTATAGGCAGACGGGGCAACCAGTTCGACAAGTGTGGTAACTGACCCAGCTGCTGTATACTCAAAGTCAGCGTACTCAGACGGGCCAAAACTCCGCTTGACATGGTGAAACTCTGGATCAGTGTCAAAAAATGAGCTGCAACGAGAAGCAGAAAACAGCACAAGGATAAATTATATTGACAAATCAGCATGGCATGATTCATAAGTCTGCCAGACAAAGAGCCAATTCTTGCTGAACTAAACCTCTTACGCTTGATAAGTTAATAACTGGCCTGGTTGAATTGATCATTGTATACTCACATTGTGCTCCAAACCAGCATTCTATCTAAAACACTGAAAACGCTGTCTAGATAGGGAACTCACTATGTTTTGAGACACAGCCATTATCTTCATTCTTTGATGACACCCTTAGTATTTATCTACTGCTACCACACCTTACTTCACTAGGCTATCTATTGCAGTTAAAGCAGACAAGACTTTTAACCAGTTTGCAAAACTTGTTTAGATTTATAGATTATAAGCACGTAAAATAAAACATAAGAAAATTATACTTTTAAACGTGCCTGACCAGTTAAAGAGAGAGCAAGAATATGTGACACTTCAAACACCAGAAAACATACTTTCAAAACGACGGAAACTATCTCTAGCCTATGCGTGGAAAAAAATAAATAAATAAAAGGGAGTAAATAGGCTAGTTACCGTTTCTAATATATTAGCAGCTCCTCACCTGTGCGGAACCGGATCAAAGTCACTCTTCGTTCTTCTCAGTTACTTTTTAAAAGACATAAGGGGTTTCATATCGACCCAAAAAATTAAATCTGGTCCTCAGACTTTTTGCATTTTTACCTTGGCAAATGCGCTGTGCGTGCCTGTCAAAGTGTCCACAGAGGGACCTGTTGTGCTGGCTCCATGAATCTGGGCGGGGTTACAAATAAATCAAATGACTCAGTTAGGTTCACACGCAGACATCAATCACTTCACTGTTCTAATGAGCAAAATGATGAAGGTTAAGAAAAAAGGATATAACTTCAAAAACGCTACACTGTACAGTAGCATAATTATAAAATCCATTATAAAATCCAATAGTATTTTGACGTCTGAACGATTGTTTTCTCAAAATAAAATTAATTGTCCAACAGAACCCATGCTTGATTGAAATAAAAAGCTATACATTTCAAAAATACAAAATAGACAACACATTACTGTACAGATATTGGTCGATAGATGGCATTACAACATTGCTAATACAATAGCCTATGTTTACCTTGAAGTCTCGAGGCCTGCTTGCATTAGACTTTCTCAAATTGAAGAAATATTGCACGTGTTCTGGAAATGTACACAATTACAAGCATTTTGGAACAATATATTGTACTATTCGTATCAGGACCCTTGCAGTGCTGTAGATTTACAGGAGAGAAAATGTTTAGTAGAACAGTCACCGTTCATTTCATTGCATCTTTTCTATTGAACGGTAATTGAAGCTGTCGTTCTGCTTAACATCTGCTTTGAATTAGAAAGCTTTATACTGCTATGTATGGTGGCAACTATAACACTTTTAGGCCTGTATTTAAAAATGCAAAATAGCCTTAAACAGAATTTATGCTTCCACTGATACATACTGTCTGAGTGGGGGATTAACTTTAAAGTGCATCAGCAACGACCATTACTCGCTACAACAGCACCTCCGCAAATGCTGTATTTGTTGTGGGCGCATGCGCAGCACCACCACTCTTTTCGCGCGAAACACCCAAGCGGGCGGGGCGAATCTTCATTCTGTGGATTTGATTGGACGCCGCAGCCCAGGAGACAGAATATGTTGATGAGTCACCGGTGTGTCGTCCAATCAGCACTCAGATTCCACAGCGAGAGAAGTCTGGTGGCGCGAAAAGACACACAACAGTGCTGAGTCCGACACGAGGTGTTCTGCACTGACCATTTCTGCAAGATTTTAAAAGTTATACAGAAAAAAATGGCTGTTGAAGTTGTGGACGATCAGGAAATGAGGGAGGCGCAGAGGGATTATCTGGATTTTCTTGACGATGATGTAAGTATAAAGCATTTATTATATGTTTATTAAATGTTAAACTACAGAAGTTCGTGTGAGTTATAGAAACAAAGGCCCACTCGTATGAAGCATGATGTAAATTACTTAAAAATCTTTTTTACCCTTTTCCAGCAAGACCAGGGCATTTATCAGAGCAAAGTACGACAGATGATCAGCGAAAACAAATCCAGGCTCATTGTGAACCTGAACGACCTCCGCCGCCGCAACGAACAGCGAGCAGCCAAGTATGTTTAGCCTTATTTTTCACTTACACTTTACAGTAGTGTACACATGCATACATTGTGAGCATGTTTTCATTAAATTGAACGATCTCTGGTCCTCAGGCTGCTGAATAATGCTTTTGAAGAGCTCCTGGCGTTCCAGCGTGCTCTGAAAGATCTGGTGGCTTCAGTAGATGCTACTTATGCCAAGCAACACGAAGAGTTTTTCATCGGTCTGGAGGGCAGCTTTGGCAGCAAACACGTCTCCCCTCGAACCCTCACCTCTCGCCTGTTGGGTAGCATGGTGTGTTTGGAGGGCATAGTCACCAAATGTAGGTCCAAGCTTATTTATGTACTTAAAGAGTTCATATGTTGCATGGATGGTGCATTGATAAAATATTCTCCTTCTATTCACAGGCTCATTGGTGCGTCCCAAAGTAGTACGCAGTGTGCACTACTGTCCAGCCACTAAGAAGACCATGGAGCGCAAATACACTGATATGACCTCTCTGGATGCCTTTCCTTCAAGTGCCATTTACCCCACCAAGGTACTTTGTCCCACCTAACCACTTAGATTAGTGTAATAGCTCATAGATAATGAGGACAAGAAGTTTTCAAACATTTTGATGCCTCAAATTTGATGATGACCTTGCAAGGAACCCCTTTCTAAAATACATAGTCACCTATGTATTTATATATACGTATTTAAAGTCTGTGAGAAAAATAGTGAGTGTGATATTTAACAGACAGCAATTTGTTCCTCTGAACTTTACTGTAGCATCCTTCTGGACCACTGTTTGACAATCCCTGGTCTAGATGGTTCATAAATGCTTTCTTTAATGTTTTCACTCTCTATATTTGATCCATTCAGGACGAGGAGAACAATCCACTGGAGACCGAGTTCGGTTTGTCCATCTATAAGGACCACCAGACCATCACAGTGCAGGAGATGCCAGAGAAAGCCCCTGCTGGTCAGCTGCCCCGCTCTGTGGACATCATCCTGGACAACGACTTGGTGGATGCTGTAAAGCCAGGGGACCGTACGCAGGTGATCGGCACCTACCGCTGCCTGCCTGCCAAGAAGGGCGGATTCACCTCGGGCACCTTCAGGTAAAGCTGTTTTGCAATATTTTCAGTGTAAATTCAGTTTTATTGTAGAATTGTTATTTTAAATGTATAAATATCTATAATATTAATTGCTACAGCTTTGATAAGTTTTGTTCCCCCTGTGTGTTTGTTCAGGACCATCATGGTCGCCTGCCACGTCAAACAGATGAGCAAAGAAGTCTCTCACTACTTCTCTGCAGATGATGTGGCCAAGATCAAGAGC
>JAUZSZ010000134.1:22176393-22192153 GCA_034780575.1 Labeobarbus marequensis
GATTTTAAAAAAAAGTCATTAATTTTTCTCTCAAAATTTTTTTTTTTTTTTTTTGTAATTTCAAGATATAAACTCAGCTGCAAGATATGACTTTACATCTCGCAATTCTGAGTTTATATCTCACAGTTTACATCTGGAAATTCAGTTTATTTGTTACTGCCATGAAATAAAAAATAAATAAAGTAAAATAACAAAAGGTAATTTGCAACTTTTAACTGACATTTCTGACTTTTGCTTGCAATTGAGAGATTATGTAACAATTCTGACTTTTTATAAAATTGCAACATCTCTATGTTGTACTGACTTTATATGTTGCATTTCTAACTTTATATCTTGCAATTCTGACTTTATATCTCGCAATACTGTCAGAAAAAAAGTCCAAATTGAAAAATATAAACTCAGAATTGCATGAGTTTATTAATTATTTTATTCTGCTAGCACAGAAAGAGCTCAAAAGAATAAGATACTGCTTTTATTTCCTTAAAATATCCCAAACAAACGTAATCTTGCTACCCTGTGGAAATCTATGTAATTTATCAGTCCACAGAATACACATGAACATTTATCAGGTTAACAGTATAGACTGCATTACTGTTCTATATTATTAACAATCTAGGTGTATCTGATGACGGATGCAGAGAGAAAAATGCGTATGCACACTTTTATTAAAAGACAACCAGGTCTTTTCATGCCAGTTTTTGTTTTGGCTATGGGCTTTATTTGAGAGTAACCTTTTCAAACTGTCAGTGCACACACCTGGTGTAAGCAATGAGGGAGGAGCATGTGATCATTGTGTTCAACGAGGGACTGCAGTGAAGCCAGAAGAGAAGGACTAGGCCCAGGTGGCACAATCCCTGAGAGACGACCTGTACAGGGATCAAACCAGGAGAAAACTGACTTTAGTAAATCAGTCAATCCAGTGCTTTTTGAGCACATTTGAACAAGTTTATGGTCAATCATTAAATGAAACTACTTTATACCTCATGTGATTAGCCAGTATATTTAAATGTAACCTTAAACAAATAGTCAGCCAAAATGACAATTCTGACATTATTTACTAAACTGATGACAAATCATTTGATAACACCAAATGATAATTTTAAAGAAATCTCAATCAGCTCTTTTCCATACACCAAGTTCACAGTACTTCCTGGAAAGCTCCAGTAAAAAAAAAATAACATTAAATAAAAGTGACCAATATAACATCAATATAACTTGTGTGCTGCTAAAAAAAAAGTCTCTTATGTTCACCAAGGCTGCATTTATTAACAAAAATACAGCAAAAACAGTAATATTGTGAAATAACTGGTTTCTATTTTAATATATTATAAAATGTAATTTATTAATTTGATGGCAAAGCTGAAATGTCAGCAGCCATTACTCCAGTCTTCAGTCACATGATCCTTCAGAAATTAATATGCTGATTTGGTGTTAAAAAGCACCAAAATATTGCAATATAAACGGCTTACCATGATCTAAAGAACAGCTATGGCTCTTGATGTTTGTTGGAGACCTCTCCTCTGGGTTCCTGTTCTCTGAGGCGTGTTCCAAGTCCATAACCTCTGCCTCCTGCAGTTTGTTCTGATTCTCATCGGAGGCTGTCAAGTAAGACGTAATGATGTCCTCTTCAGTCTGAGTTATTCTGCTCGTCTCTTTCCATCTTACAGACTTCCTCGTCTCGGACTCCTCCATAACTGCAAGGCGATCACAAAGAAGATACACAGTCATGAAAATGAATCTCTATCTTCATCAGAATTCAAGAGGAAACATTTTAAAGTCTTGATGTCTGTTTTTCAAATTCTTTACCCTGCTGTTCCTTATGTTCCTTATGCTGTTCATATCTGTCACCAGTGACAATGCATTACATTTATCATAAAATGAATCTTTTTCCTCAAAAGAATTCAGAGAGGAAACACAAGTAGGACAGGTTTGGTGAATATTTTTTTCAATTAGATCTTGGGCCTTACAAACACAGTGAACCAACACTCACTTCAGCTACTCCCGAAGCCAACAGCAAGCGCAAACTGACAGGTGTGTACAAAAACACTAGAGAGTTATAGCAGCGATGCATAATTCATACGATAGGGGCTTTTGTCTTTCACTCTGTCCAGGCATGTCGAAGGATGAGCAGTGAAACCAGAAACAGAGAGATGGAAAAAGGGTGGAGGGTGGATAAGTGTCCTCATTGCAAAGAAAGTGTCAATGCCAGTGCGGTAACAGAACATGGTGTATGATGAGGTGGAGGAGGCTGAAAGAAAAGTCGAGATGTTTCTTGACACAACATGACCACAGCTGGCCTAATCAGTGTCAAGATGAACCCTTATAAAAGCTGAACAGTGTGAACATATATATACTACAGAGTGAGCAAATAACAAGACATGCTGAGATTGACACTGTACCTAATGCAGCAAGAGGTCAACAGCACAAATTGTTTATTTAATATACTAGGCATATACTGTTCAGAAGTTTGTTTTTTTAATGTTTTTGAAATATGCTAAGTCTGTGTTGCTCATTAAGGTAGCATTTATTTGATCAAAAATACAGTAAAAACAGTTATACTGTGGACTATAATTACAATTTAAAGTAACTGTTATAAATTTTAATACTTAAAAATGTAATTTATTCCTTTGATGCCAAAGCTGAATTTTCCAGTAGCCCCTCACTGCAGAACAAAGATCTAGGGGGCGGGGTTGGATCTACATCCAGGGGAGGAGATTGGTAGGTTTAGGGGTGGAGATGGGTAGGTTTAGGTCTATGTAAGGTAGGAGGAGTTGGATGTAGATCCAACTCCGCCCCCTGGATCTTGTGTTCTGCAGTGAGGACCAGCTCGAATTTTCAGCAGCCATTACTCAAGACTTCAGTGTCACGTGATCCTTCAGAAATGATTATATGTAGATTTTAATCAAAGTTGAAAACAATGTTTTTTGTGGAAAATGTGATATATATTTTTTGAGGTTCTTTTGATTTTTTGAGTTGAGTTTTTTTGTAACAATGTAAAAGATTGTCATTTTAGATCAATTTAATGTAGTTGACAGCAATAATGTAACGTAAAGAACTTCAAATCTGAACCTTTATGCGTTTTTTTTTTCTTCTTTTTTTTTTTATATGGAAACATATTTCAGAAGTGTTTCTATTATTCCAAGTACCTTGAGGTACTATATCAAAATTGCATTTTATTGGTTGCGATGCTATCATCCAACAGGCTAAGAAGTTTATTAGCCTGTGGTAATAACCACTTTTAGAGTGCACTATACCATGAATTAACATAATTTGACAGGCAAAGTGATTAGTGTGTCCAATAACCTGCTAAGTTAAATGTCAGGACATCTTGTCAAGTCTTGTCAGATGTCAGGTTTTCACATGCCATAGAAAAATTTGAAATAAACAATATGCTAAATCTGAACCCTTTTTGAAGAAAAGAAAAGGATAGAAAAGAAAAAGCATGTGTTCTCTGTCCCTTTTGATCAACTTTGAAACTTGTAACAGCTAGCTTATTGATCTTCTAATGATTCTACACAATTAGGCTATGAATTAATGAGTCAGCTACATGACTAAATGTAAATACAAACGGCTTAGAAACCCAACACCATAACGTGAATTGGTCATTTTGGTCCATTTATATATACCTTACTTCTCCTAAAAATCTAGTTTTGCATACATAGTCTACCTTGCACACAAATAGCCTACACATCGTTGAAAGATGGTGTAAAGGGAGCGTGCTTTAGTGTCCCGTACCCATTTCACAGCGTCTTGCCCTTTATCGCTGTTTTTTCATCAGAACCATTTCAAGACGAAACACAGACACACGACTCATTGAAATATCCCTGTCGTACTTACGTTTAGTTTCTGCAGCTATTGCTGTTACAATGTTCCGCATCTGTAAACGCGTGCACGCGCAGCGTTCATATCTGTTCCCAGAGCTGCTCAAGCAGAGACCCCAGACCCCAGACCCCTCTCCGTGAAACACACACCGATCTGAAATCAGCTTCGATGCCCTGCCTGCCTGTCTCTGCATCTGTGCAGTTGTTTACGATCCAAACAGGGGCGTTTCTTTTCAAGGTTTCGGTCTTGCTGGGCGTTTAGTGCCACCCATCGGTTAATATGGGGCACTGACATTGGAAATGAGTTTGGAGAGAGATCAAATTTGACATAAATTGTAGCGTGTTCATTTTAAAATACATTCATTCGTTTCAGTTGTCAGTTTCTATTTACCCACAGAATGTATGATTAATATAGCTGCATATATTACATTAAATATGCTACAAAAAAGATAGTCTACTAGGCCTATATATTATAAAGCCTATACTGCAATATTTAGTGTTGTACACAAGGCTAGGCCTGTTTTTATAAACTACCTTATATAACTTGCATTTTAAATCGATGACTGAGTAGTTTTCACCAGCTTCACAAAACCAAACAATATCCAATAATGTTATAATAAGCAAAGAACTCCTCTGAATATTTCCTTCAATTATGAATTGAATTACTCATCATCATCAACAACAGGAAAGAGCTAGTATAAAGAAAAAGTATTGCTGTGTTCAGTTTCAGTAATCCATCAGCATCATATCCAAAGCTATTCAAAATATTTTCAGAACACTTTCCCCAAAATATAAATAAACTATGCGCTGACATTACAGCTTTGAGGGCAAACATGAAATGGACATTAGAAAATGTAGGAACTGGAGCAGAAAGTAAACGCAACCCTTGAAACATGGAGTCATTACGGTGGGCTGCTGCATGTCTGTACTGTGTCTGACTTCATAATAGGGAAGTTTTATCCTATTGTACCATCTGAGTGAACTCTGCATTTCATCTCAGCCAGGTAATATATTTTGACAGCACAATGAGCTTATCAGTTATGTCTGAATGTTTTAACAATCCTCTGTGAAAAACACAAACCAGAGTTTTTAGTGTCTGTTAATGCTTTTCAAGAAAATCATGTCTTATGTAATATATATAGGTATTATACAAATAAATTAATTAATACAATTTCAGTAAAAACATTGCTTAAGTTAAATAAAAACCAATAAAGTGAATAACAACCTTTTATTTGCACATACACATTAAGGATCAAAGGCATTTACAATAAACATGACTTGCAAATTATTTGCTTTTAGTGCAACAAAATATACACTGAGTGTTAAAAATGACTTCTTTACAATGACTTCTTTACCTTGAAGGTGACTATAACACTAAGTAAAAGTTGCTTTTACAGAGGTCATTTTATCCCCAAATAAAGGCCAGTTTTAAACTTGGCATAAGCATTTTTTTTATTTCACACTAGTAATTTTGAAAAGGAATGGGTTACTACTTTTAAACTAGTGAAATGAAGCCCCAAAGTAGGCCTATATAGCCTACCGTGTGCAACAATAAGGTGCTAGAATGCACATCTTAAACAAAAAATACTTGAGAGCAAAACGTTAAAATGTTGAACATTTTTACAGATGGACAAGCAGTTATTTTACAGGTCACATGCTCATTGCATGCTGTAGTAGGCTATGCTGTTAAAATGTGGTTAACCTAGTAAATATGCCGATAAGAAAGTTAACCCAGGATTTGCAAATGTGCAATTGGAAAGCTTGAACCCTGACTACCCAAAATTAACATTTGACAGTAAAAAAAAACAAAAAAAACATGGGTTAACAATTTCAGACCGCAGTCTGCAGTCCAATTTGTTGTTTTGGTCTTCTCTGTGCTAATGCTAACAACACAAACACTGACAGCAAATTAGATTTCACGTAGAGCCTGAACAGCATCACTGGAAGCTTTCTTATAATGTGATGATTTTGAGATGGTTAGAGGATTTGTACGGAGCTCCTCAAGGGACATGAAGATAAATATATGTATCTCAGTCTTTTTGCGTTCCCCCGAGTTCGCTCACAAAACCTTTGTAATGGAAATAATATGAGGTGCGAGTAAAAACTATATTCCAATTTTCAGACAACAAAAGCATTTTGCCTCCCTTCTCATTTTTTTTTTTCATCACCATGTCCCCTTGTGGCTTCGTATATTTGCACGCGTATAATTTAATATATTGCATAACAGGTAAAAGTAGTCATATAAAATCTTGACATGCTATATTCCTGCGAACGCTGTGTGATCTACTGTGGGTCGATGCCGTAACTTTTGTCTGCACTTGGGTGTAACGTCAAAGCTGGTGACCATCAAGACATGTGCTTTACAGAGGTTAACATGACGCTCTAGCCGTTGAGTGACTTGCTCCAAAGCCTCTAAGTGCTCCAGGGAGTCTACCTCAAACGTTTGCCATAAGTCAACTGCAAAACACATCACACAAATAGCATAATAATTAATGACACAGTAAGCAGAACAATAAACAACCCTACAGTTTTCTGTCCTACTGCCGTGCTTAATGTTACTTAATAGACATAAGCAAACATGTTAACCCTTACATTCACGGGTCCATTTTCCAGGGTCCAACATCAGATGATGCTTGGCATGTTCCAACTCTCGCCTGAGAGCATTATACCTGAGTCTCACCTCTGCTATTCTCTGCTGTCGATGCTCCAAGAATTTCAGCTTCGCACTAAAGAGGACTATACCCTGAAAACGTGGATGACAAAAAGTAAGTTTGCCTCCATATAAAATATGAGTGAGCTGAGATTAGCATTTGGCCTTTACCATTACACCACAGGGTTTTACATTAAAGTAATATTACAGTTTTTCTAACACTTTTTTAGCATTTTAAAACAAAATCTTAAGCCTAATTCAGATCTTAACCCACAAAGCCATCAAATACACAGATACACTGAATTACACACTGTGAAATTTATTTAAAACATATGACCATGACCGCTTACTACAATGAATGTGCAACTATACATTGTAAACTCTGCAAAATAATACTACTGCATAAATTAAAGTGAAAAATAAGAACAGAAAAAAAAACATACATTACTGAACATACAGTTTTGGTTTTGTGATAACAATATTGTTTTGATGAAACTGAGCACCATTTGAGGAAAAGTACCTTTACTACTTGAAAAAAAAATTGTATATGAAACATTATATATAAGAGAACACAACATTGTCAAAATTTCCTCAATGTGTACAATACATTACTGAATCAATAATTAAATAAATTTTTGAATGAAAACTATACAAATAACACATCTGAAAAACAAAATAATGTAAAATATTTCCAAAATATTAAACAAAAAGTTGCATATTTTTCAGTAATAGAAAAAATAGTGTATAAACAATGTAAAATCACATTTATTCAGTTTGAGTCAGAGTTAAAAAAAAATTATAATAATAAAAAACAATGAGTGTTTAAAGTTTTCTTAAGGCTGGAATACATTACACAACTTTTAAAATCGGACCAGATTTCAGCAATCACAGGTCATTATAAACACAAACTTGCACCTAAAACTTTGACTGCTTTGACTTTTGCCAACTAACGCTCTCCTACAGACTGCAAATTGGGTAAAAATCTAGGCAAATGTCATGTAGGATATCCTAGCCTTTACTTCTAGAAAACAGTGTTGCGAGTCAAGATAATTGGCTAAAGAACAGATTTTTGTGTCTAAGCAATTCAGAAAACTGTACGAGTTGAATCAAGCACTACCAATTTAATGGACCATACAACAACAGCAGTTTGTGAATGAAATACAAAGCAGACAGACAGACATTTTTTTTTTCATTGACACATTTTGAACCTCACCTTGTTCCCTGCCCCACCTCTCTTCTGCACGCCATTTACATTATCAATCTCATAGACTTTAATTTCATAAGAGTCAGAACCACCCCGATCCACCCGGTGCGTTTTTGGCCCACTGACGGATCTCCTCAGCGACAGAAGGTTGTCTTGAGATGGACGTCTTAGACTGGACCCTGTGGACAAAGACAGGTGAAGACCATATTGTTTTTTTATGCCAGAATGCATTGATTTAAAAAAAACTCCTTACCTATGTTGGTTATTTTCTTGTTACTTCTCACGCCTTTAGCAGCACTGAGCGAGCAGCTCTGATCGCTGATGGAGTTGTGTGTTGAACTGCTGCTGATTGTAGCTTCACTGTCTCTCAGCATGCTTTCATAGCCACTACTGACCATACTACTCCTGTTATAGAGTAAAGCCGTTTTACACATGGCGGGAGGCAGCTCTCCACTGAGAACACTGGTGGTATCGCTGGCATGGCCGCTGCAGTGGTGTGGAGTCCGTGGAGCTGTGATCCGGCTATATGGGGATGGCAACGTGTGAACGAAAGGTTTCATCGTCCCCAGTTCCTCACATTCATCTAAATCAGACCCACCTTGACTAAAAGTAGAAAGAGAATCTCTACTGCTTCTTAAAAGCTCAACTCTTCCTTTCCGGACTGCACCGGGTGACTTCAAACTGCTGTTGTCTTGACTTCGGGATAGGGAGTGCGTTGACCAGGAGCTTTGGCTGACAGATGCTCCGTTAGGAGAAAAGCTTGAGCTCCGGTTGATCGAGTGTCTAGTGGGTTTGGGAGACAAGTTTGGCATCTTGTGGATCATTGAACTGGGCATGAATTTATTAACGGTTGTGGTCTTAGAGTGATCGTTTTTTGATGGCCGTGTTGGATCATTGGCATCATGCATGGGGAAGAACTGTGGAACCCTCCCGAGACTCTGGCTAGCTCGACACCTTACAAAGTCCTCAAAGTCTTCTTTAAAACCTAACGGGCTGGATTGTGCTGAAATGTAATCTTCATCTAAAAGGCCTTTCAGAGCCATATCGATGAAAGCAGTCTCTTCAAGGAACTTGCTTTTAAGTCTTGAGCTAGAATTACCTTCCAAGCTTCCTGTTGAGCGCCCGCTCTTACTGTGATCCCATGTTTGGCTCCTGCCGGATAATGCTTTCAGTTTTGCATTAAACAACTTGCTGCTCTCCTCAAAATGAGATTTAGTGTTGGTCTTAGTTTCAGTAGCCAGGTTTAGCATTGCATTTCTGGCCATTCCAGATTCTTCTTTCGTCTCTTTTCTTTTGAAATTGGGACTGTTTGTTGACGTTGATGGCATATTGTCTTTGGTCCATTCTACAGGACCGTCTTTCTTCGTATATTGTTTCTTCTCGGGAGTTTCTCTTGGACTCTGTGGGTTCTTTTGTCCTGTTTTCATGTGAGGGACATCCTTGATGTCTTTCTTGTTGTTTTGGCACAACCAGCTCTGCTCAGGTTTAATTTCACAGGCATATTTTCTGGACTTGGAGACCTCACAGGGAGGGTCAAGTTTAACCATGGCTCCTTTAGGTATCTCCTTCACATCTTCAGTCAGGGGCACCTCAGACCAAGTATCATGCTGCAGAAGGTTTTTCGAATCAATGAAGCCGCCTGCCTTGTCAATATGTGCATTGATTTTTGTGTGTTTAATAGCTGCATCTGTTGAGGCTTCATGCTCTGAAGTTTGTGCATTAGAGTTGGAACTATAAAAACTCGCTATTTGTTCTTCACCTTCGCTGCCGATAATCCTGACAGACTGACTTCCTGGCGTTAAAGCCTGGAGAGAGTGCGACTCATGAATACTTAATATTTGTGCCTTTCCTTGCTCAGTGGCCCCATTTATTGTTACCTCCTCAACCACGGTATACACAAGCTCATCATGTCCATTAAGATCCAATGGCTTCTGAACAGTCACAGTGATGGTGGCCCTCATCTCTCGCTGTTTTTTTCCTGTACAACGTGGAATGTCTCCATTCAAAGAGGCAGAAACAGCCAGTGGGGAGCTCAAACTGGAAGACAGGGATGATGAAAAAGAAGAGGACGAGGTAGACCTCGGAGAACTCTTGCCGATGGGAGATATTCTTGTCTCAGATTGCATTGTGGAATTATCTGATAATCTCATTTTACCTTGGTCTTCCAATTTCAAAGACAGTGCAGTGGGCATCATATTCATTATTTTATTATGAAGCTTAGATTTGCTTAGAGATTGGCTAGACAGCATGGGATCACTCGGTTTGACAACATCTAACTGTGGCTGAATAATCTGTGAATTGGCGGTACTTGGAATTTCTTCACTGTTGTGAATTATGGCAAATGTTTTTGAGGAGTTTCCTTGTCTGGTACAATTGGGTTCTCTGTTGTTTAATGCTTGAATGTCCAATGAATTGGATTTCTTTTTGGTTTGGCTTAAGCGAGGTGATTTGCTCATAGTGTTCACTACCTGATCTTTGCATAGATCCAACTCTGTTCCGTCTATGTTTCCCAGTCGATTCTGGAGTTCTGCAAATGTGTTGCACTTCAGGCACTCAAAATCTGATTTGTCTTGCAAAATTGTTGGTGTTGACTCTTCTTTAGTCTTTTCTTTTGATATCTGCTTCATGCGATTGGCAATTGGTGGAGAGATTTCACAAAACTTCATCAGCGAGAGCTTTTTGGACTCCAATTTGCTCTTGAGTAAGGATGGAATAATAGGCAAAACCTCTCTGCTTCTATTTGTAACCTCTTTATCTAGGAGGCCAGAAGGATCCATAGAGATAATGGTATCACAAGACTTATCACTCCCAGGGTAAAATACTGGATCACTAGAGAAACCAGGAGAGGAGAGATCTTGATCCAGTGTTCCTGTAGATTGGAATCTCAGCTTGGTGGAATTATTACATTTCCTCTCGTTGCCTAAGCTTCTTCCTCCAGGCGAGCTTGAGGAAGATTTCTGAAATAAAAAGCAAAAATAAAAAACTTAGCATAAATTCACAGCACTTGAAAACTGGGGAACATGTCCATAATTCAAAAAATAAATAAACGTACATTTTATAACTCATATGAGATATATAAAATGATTTAAATAAAAAGTAAAGCATGGTCTAAATTAACAGAAAACTGGTGAACATGTCTATAAGCATACCCTTATCTTCTTTTTCTGCCTTCGCATTCGAGACACAGTCTGCATCGTACAAAGGCTTTCTGTAAGGTCCTCAGACAAGGTGGATATATGGGCAATAATTGTGGTGGAGCAGTTGACATTGCTCAGAGAGTCTTGCAATAGCATGGCTAATTTATTTCCCCTGCAATGAAGAAATTATCACTGATAATTAAATTTACTTAATTACTTTTTACTTAAAGGGATCATTCACCCAAAAATGAAAATTACCCTATGATTTACTCACCCTCAAGCCATTCTAGGTGTATATGAATTTCTTCTTTCAGACAAATACAATCAGAGTTATATTTAAAAATGTCCTGGCACTTGAAAGCTTTATAATGGCAGTGAATAGTGGTTGAGATTAAAAAAAAAAAAAAAAAATTAAAATTAAAGTGCATCCAACCATCATAAAAAGTGCTCCAAACAGCTCCGGGGGGTGAATAAAGGCCTTCTGAGCAGAATCGATGTGTTTGTGTAGGAAAAAAATATCCATATTTAAAACTTTATAAACCATAAACTCTAGCTTAACTCTAACTGTTGGACATGCGACTGTGATTATGTAGGACACAGGTGTAGCGTAAGGTCCGGTGAAAAGTGACGCACAGAACAGAAGCACAGAGGAGAGAGCAAAACAAAACCAGTCACAAATTAAAAGTACAAAACAAGGATTTGCAAAGAATAATTTTGGAGGATTTCGATATAAGCCAAGAGAAGACTGGTTTTCCTTTGCTTGAAACAAAACTTGTTTCTCGTGAGACTTATTCTTATCAGAGCTTATGCTATGCCTACGTCCTACCTCATCCACTGGAACATTACGGTCTTGTGACACATGTACGACAGTTAGCGGAATCTAGAGATTACAGTTTATAAAGTTTTACATATGGATACATATTTTATTCTTGCACAAATGCATCAATTCACTTCAGAAAGCCTTTGTTAACCCCTTGGAGCCGTGTGGAGTACTTTTGATGATGGATTTATGCACTTTATTTTGCTAAAAAAAACTCGACCACTATTCACTGCCATTATAAAGCTTGGAAGAGCCAGGACATTTTTTAATCCAATGGGGTAATTTTCATTTTTGGGTGAACTATTCCTTTAATTAAATCACTGAGCTTTATGTTCATATACTATTAGTAATTTACTACTTCTATAATTGAGACGTACATAGACGTACCTATTAGGGACGTGATTATGTCTGTTGAGATTGGCTGTGATAAAGTTTCCAAGCTCAGCAAGGCAGACTCCACAGTTGCTTCCTTCCCTCTCCCCCACACAGCTCCCTAAATCTATCAGGCTCAGCTTGCTTTGATCCACATTCACTGAGGAAAGTATATATTTTAATAACACCAGAAATTTCAAAAATAATACTAAGGAAACAAACAATTTTAAGAAAAAGGTCATATCATAAATGCAAAACAGTCTTTTTTTAATATGCTAAAAACGGAATCAGGTATGAAATTTCACTCTTTTGGATCAGTATTGTGTGAAAAATGTCATCTAATAGACCTTTGTATATATCAAGGTCTGTACTGAGAATCTTCTCATATACATCTCTATATTAGAGTCATGAAATGCAACTGAACTCACTCCCAGATTTGGTGCTGCTTCCTATGTGCTGTTGGCGAACATGCAGGGTGAAGAACATGTGACAACAATGTGGTGGTCTCCCTCCACTGTCCACCTTCCCACTGCGAGATGCAAGAGCTGCATCTAGTAGGAAAGCTGCTCTTTCTGGAGTTGGAGCATTTAGTACACTGTGGTTGCAAAGCTGGGATCAAGATAACAAAATCCAATAATGAGACTCTCAAGTAAATGGGAAAGTCTCAATTAACATATCAATGAGTATGTATTAAATTTGTATTGATTTCTAATGAATATTGATAATACTCCATGCAAAGGGTTATAAATGTCATGCAAAATGTTGTTTTAAGGAATATTCCGGGTTCAGTAAACGTTAAGTTCAATCAACAGCATTTGTGGCATAATGTTGATTAAATTACCACAAAAATAATTTGCACTTAACTCTCCTTTTATTTATAAAATGCCAAAATTATGGTTACGTTGAGGCATTTACAGTGTAGGTGAATGAAGCAATCCACAAACATTAAAATAATCATTGTTTCAATTGTATAGTCATAAAATGCAAACAATATGTGCGCTAATGTATTTTTATTTAACCTATTCTCTATTACATTCATTTTTTCAATTGACATGACAACTGACCACCATAAACCTTACAATAACTATAAAATGATGAAAATGGACCCCGTTCACTTCTATTATAAGTGTCTAACTTATACTTTTTAAAGAAAACTTGGTTATATTGATGATTCTTCAGATTGATAAGGTCATCAGCATTATGTCACAGTTGCTGTGGATTGTGCTTTACTTGTATTGTACCTGGAATATTTCTTTAAATGCTACATGAACGCTGCATATGCTTGAATTAAAATTCGGCTTTTCCATCATCCAACTATATTATAGGGAAATTTTCAATGCATTTGTACGCACAAAGCGCTGATAAATAAACGGAAATTAAAAATAAATGAAAGTCTAGATATTAGAACAAAGGAAGTGTGATCAACACTTGCTTGTACTCCACAGATGGGGTCCTCTTTGAGGTAAGCATCTGGTTTATAGGTCTCCTTGTAGTTGCCCGTGTCAACGTCAGAGAGTAAATCCCTGATGCCATTCTTTTCCCCACAGACCTCTACAGCTGACACGGAAACTGAGATGTTTGCCCATGTCTTCTCTTTCTTCCTGGTAATGAGCTTGAAAAGCCAAGATATAGCACAAGGAATGACTCCAAGGCTTTGAGTGCAACCATCGTGGCCAATCATTGTGTAAGACATTCCTGTAAACCAAAAGAAAGAAGTGAGAATAGAACTTTTTATAACAGATCATCATTAGGCGGAAAATCCCCTCATAAGGGTTTTGCAGAATAAATCGTCTTTTAGAATGACAAAAATCCACAGACTGAAATATGCTTAAATACGTGGTGAATGACTTTACAAACTGGGGTGTAAAATGCGTTGTGGCAATGTCATAACCAAGTAAATGTAATGCACTTTACTGGCAGTCAAGCATGGGCCGGTTTAAAAGATTTATGATGTCTGGCTGGAAGCCAAGGGCCAACATGGAGGCCGGGTAATTCAATCTAGCTAATAGAGAATGATGTCATACTCCAAATGCCATGTAGAGACTGTTGTCATGATTTTGGGTGGATAACAATTAATAACCTTAAAGGTAAATGACCTGTGATGACCCACTGTGTAGCCTCTACGTTTAATCCACATTCAAGTCACACACAGTGGTAAAAACATATGTGAATCTGAACCTTTTTGTGTCAACGCCTTTGGACGCAGAGCTATGGAAGCCTGTTTACCTTTTCAAAAAATGAAAAGATAATTGTGAGTCATGCGGCAGCATATACAGTCACGGGTTTACAATTATTAGATTTAATGTAATATTGCAAGATATTAAGCTACATTGTGAGATATATCAAGTTGTACTTGAAAGATATTAATTTGCAACTGCAAAAAATAGCTGCATTTACCTTTTTAATCCTACAATTAAAACTACAAAGCATTGATCAAAAAAACTAAGCATCCTATAATATATCATCCTACTACATATTAATGGAGAACATAGAGCTTATATTGCATTTTATGGAAGTAGTCTATTATACAAATCTAATTGATTTATGTTACAAGCTATCAGAATTTCATATCACTTTTTTTGGCTATATATATCACATCAACAGCATTTTATGTCCTGAATAAAATTTAGTTGTTAATCCATTTTTTTTTTCATGTGTGAACACCATATTCTCACTACATCATAATATATGCGCCATAAAAAGTCTGACTTATCAAATGTGATACAAAACATAAAACATATATGTAAAATTTTCTCTCATATTTTGTTCAGTATACTTTTCCATTAAAAAAATTAAAACCCTTACCTCTATTTCATATGTCACGCTTTACAGGTTTAAAAAATATATTAATATCACTCACTTACCCACATTGGTTTGTCCAAAGCTTAGGATACAACCATCAGCTCCTGCAAGCACACACTGCAGCACTTCACACAAGCTGTTCTCACAAACGTCTGCCTGAAAAATAATACTTCAACTTGTTTTTTGTTCTCTTTTTTATGACAAAACTGTTTCATCATTTGTCATCTGTACATAAATTACATGAACAATTCAAGGACCTTTCACATGGAATCTGTCTCCTGGGATGTGGAATTATTTATCCAAATGTGCATCTAACACTGCTCAGTTGATCGTACTGGATAAGAATATCCAGATATTGGATATCTGCACTCTAGTGACCAAATCTGAGAGTGTTGCAGATGTTTGGATATTATGACTCAGATGAGCTCCAGACAATAGACAGATCAGTTTTCACATCATCAGACAGAAATAACAAAGCAGTGGCCCTGACCTGGGTTGAATCAGGGCCAAAGGCAGCATCGAAGGTGAAGGTCTTTGAGGAGACTGTAGTTCCAGCAGTCTGTCTCTGAGGGTTGAAGGTGGGTACATTCAGCACTGTGATCTGTTTCTTTTGCAGGTCCAGTTTGAAACAGTAGGACTGAGATGGGTCAGACACAGGAACCGAACACACTCGCAGCATCACTTTGACCTAGAATAGGGGGAACGAACCCAAAACAATATACTAATTGGATATTACATATAAATATAAAATATTTTGAAATGTACATAAAAAGTGCCCAATCCCATTTGGCAAACATATATATTTTCAAATAAATATTTTCAAATCTTTTTAAAAATGCCAAAAAATATATTTTGTTAATACAGATTTTTAAAAAATATATTTACAATATATTTTCAAGATGTTTAAGTTACTTATATCTAATAATATATTTTTTGGCCATCAATGTAAATACT
>JAUZSZ010000134.1:22194154-22205730 GCA_034780575.1 Labeobarbus marequensis
ATATACACACACATGATGTCACTGAACACACATTTAAACCAGGTTTAGGTTTATGCTTTGTCTGATATCTAATGCATTTGTCCAGTGATATTATCTTCTCTGTCCTGAGTCTGTCAGATCATATTTACACCAAATGAATTATTTAAGAATCCATTATCTCTGCTACAATGGCTGGATGTGCAGTGCTGAGTGCTGCAGTGCTAGCTACCAGGTGCTACCCTGAGAGTGATATAATTTGAAACTCAAGACGAGGCCCATCAGTGTGAACTGTGGAGAGTGAAGTCAGGGTGAGCTTCAATTAAACTAAATTGATTTCCCTTCCTCAAGGAGGTGGTGCGATGGAATGGGAAGGCCATTAACATCACATTCAGAGGTTACATTATGAGCAGCTTCTCTAAACTGTGAGGCAGCTAGAAAGCAGCCACATCTCAAGGACAAACTGAATGACATCTGAATCGTCTGATCAGAGGTGTGGTATGTAAGGAAGGAACATTTTTCCTTATTCAGAAAATGGTACACAAAGAAAAATATGTTTAAAATGATGGAGACTCCATTCAAAACAGTAGCTCATTAAAGCTGTTTAATTTTACATGGAGGTCATGGTAGCTGCCATGTTAACATCACATGACCAGTCAAATACTCACTTCATCTTGCTAACTACATAATAAATAATGGATGTGTACAACAGAGATTTTTTACCATGCAAGATGTAATCCACCACTGAGGAAATAAAACAGAAACAGAAAAACAGAAACACTGCTGTTCAAAAGTTTGGTGTCAGTAAGATTTTTTTTAAGAGATTAATACTTTTATTCAGCAAAGATGGAAGAAACTGATCAAAAGTGACAGTAAAGAATATTATAATTTTTTAAAAAACAAGTTTCTTTTAACTAAAGAGTTCTAAAACAAAATGTATCATGGTTTTTACAAAAATATTAATTGGCACAATGTTTTAAACATTGATAAGAAATGAGCATATTACAATTACAAGATCATATGACACTGAGGACTGGAGTAATGGCTGCTGAAAATACATCAAATTATACAATAAAGTATATTAAAATAGAAAACAGTGACTTTAAATTGTAATAATATTGTAATAATATTTTAAATAATATTGCATTTACTGTATTTTGATTATATAAATGCAGCCTTTGTGAACATCAAAAGCATCAAAGAGATTACAAAATATTACGACCCTTAAACATTTGCATGGTAGTGTAATTCTGACATCTTATTCTTTATTTCTCACAACTAGCGACTGTATCTCTAATCAGACATAATGTTTCATTATGTGACTTTATATCTCCCAATTTCTACAGTGTGTTTTTACTTTTTCTTTAAACTACAAGCCTTTACTCTTCCATATTTCTACAATCTCTTTCTCAGGTTTGCATATTTCTACAATCAGTAACAACAAAACAATTACATAACAGCAGAACATAAATCAAATTACTGAGTGCACCTTAACTTTTTTTTTTTTTTTTAAATCTATTAATTCTGTCTATTACTAATTTAACAGCAAATTAACAACTACCATAATCTATCAATACAATATCATATAATAATATAAGCATCCATACATTTTGGTGGTGTTTAGTAAGCATTCAACAATTAACATTTGTAATAAATCATTAAGCCATACCTTTCCCATCCCAGATGTTTCCTTGCTCTTACTGGCAGCTTGAAAAATGTTTGCTGGTGCTAGAGGAGGAGATTTCTGCAGGAGACTATTGAAGTTGGTCATGCGTTGGGAAGCACTGCTTTCTGAGAAGTGCCTTCCTCTTCTAACCATTACATTCAACTTCTGTGCTGCCCTATGGATGTTCAGTGATTTGACAAATTTACAAAAGCATTTCTTTGTTTTGTACAGCACACACTTAAGTTAATTTAATTCATTTTTTTATTTGATTTTCTGGTCAGCACCTATTACCTGACAAAGAAAGACAAGGCAGCAGATGTTCCTGCAGGGAGCAGAGAGGACATACTGGAAGAACGCGTCGGCTGTGTGGCGCCGTAGTTGCACAGTGCTGTAGAGGTCACATTCTCCTTTTCATTCACCTTCCCTGCATGCAAAGGACTCTGGGAGGACTGATAAAGATTTATGTTCACTGATATTGTCAGACTCCGTAATTAAAGGAATAGTTGACCCGCAAATAAAACTTTTCAGATTTTTTTTCACCCTCAGGCCATCCAAGATGTAGAGTTTGTTGCTAAAGAAATTTAGCATTAAATCATTTGCTCACTAATGGATCCTATGCAGTGAATGGGTGCCGGCAGAATGAGAGTCCAAACATCACAATATTCCAGAAGTAACTCACACAACTCCAGTCTATCAATTAATATCTTCTTAAGTGTCAAGTGTTTGTAAGAAACAAATCCATAATTAAGGCATTTAAACCATCACTTCTGGCCAAAATAGGAGTCCTAATCCATAAGAATGCTTCCTCCAGTAAATAGTCCATCACCTGTTGTCCTCTCACATCAAAATCCACCAATATATTTTTGTTCAGAACTATTTTTGATTGTAAACGTGCATGATCTACATCCTCTCCTGATTCAGACAAGACAGCTTTTTCATGGCTAGAGAACTCACATTTTAACTAGAAGCAGTGGTTTGAAGTTAAAAACATCTTTTTGATGAATTTGTTTATTACAAACACAGATTTTCATGACTGGAGTCATGTGGATTACTTGTGGATTACTGTGATGCTTTTATGACTCTCGTTCTGACGGCATCCATTCACTTCAGAGGATCCATTGGTGAGCAAGTGATATGATGCTAAATTCTGTTCCGATGAAGAAACAAACTCATAAACATCTTGGATGGCCTCAGGTTTCAGCAAATTTTCATTTTTGGATGAACTATTCCTTTGATACTCTGAACTGGACAGGCAATATGTTTATTTAGTTCGATGAATTTTAACTAAATGTCTTTCTGACATTGATTTAAAAAATATGCCAGTGTGAACACTACACCCTGAACATGAGTGTGTTTAATGCACTGCAGTCAGACACTATTATTAGTGAAAGTCACTTCAAGCTGAGTCATATGTGCAGATGAAGTCATGAACCTCTTTATATGTGTCTAGCATACAGGCAACGAATGCCTGAGGCTGCAGAATCTAACCTCTTCTAGGCAGAATAAAAATATTCAGACTGTATTTCTTTGCCCCTGTTCAAGAAAACCATCGCTTGCCTGTAGTCATCCACATATCTAAAGTCACTCCCTGCCTTTATGTCTCATCAATGCTTCAATCCAGCCATGCGAAATAGGAGCCCCCTCTTTGCTCCCCTTCATTGGCAGAATGTAACGCCAATTAGTGCTGGGAGCAACCCTTGGGCAGAGATGGCAATATTGGCTCTACTGTTATTTTCTTCTCCATCTCTGCTTTCTTTCTCTCACTTCTCTGTCCTCCAGAGAGAATCTAAGATTTAATTATGTGCACATCTTTTTTTTTTTTTTTTTGTTTTGCCGTTATGCTTTCCATGCTTATCTGTGTTTGCTATTTCAAATACAAACCTACAAAATGCAAGTCTTCTGCTTTTACTCCATGCATTAATCTTTTTTTTTTTTTAATTCCACTTCAAGGACTGAGTGAGTCCACCTTAGATGTTTGTGTAATGAAATGGAGCTGGACTAATGGACTCGGTCTGCCATCATGCTCTCGGTCAGCGTCATATAAAGATCCGGTACTGAGTGCTGATGGAGCTGTCTGAGACGTTCACTCTCTGCCTCACTTCCATAATGTGTTCTCATTTCATCTGTATTTACGAGCGCTGTGTATGAATATTTCACTGGTCATTAAATATTACAGCGATATTGATCAAGCTTCTTTTTTTCTGACAGGCTTCTCTGTGGCATGGATAAAATGTGGGTTTAACCATTAACCAGAAAAAGTCCTGTATCATCTTCTTCTGGATCTAATCAAGGCCGACTAGAGAGTTGTGTATCATAAGACGACACATGTGTCCTGGTGAGTCCTGGTGAGCAGACATAGCTATACATATTTAATTTATACTCTTACGTTACGCACATGGGTGATGTTCTTGACATAAAATATGAACAGCAGAGTGCTTCTTTCTTTACTAGAATTATTTGGAAAGACTGTAAGACTTTATCATGTTTTTAAAATAAGTGTCTTCTGCTCACCAAGGCTGCATTTATTTGATATTAAAAATATGGTTTGAATATTGTGAAATATTATTGCATTTAAAAATCACTTTTCTTTAAAATGTAATTTGTTACTGTGATTGTAAAGCTGAATTTTTCAGTATTACTAATACTGAAAAATTCAATATAATCAGTATTAATAATAATAAGCAATACTGCTTATTATTTTTGGGAAACCATGATACATTATTTAAAGAGTCTTTGATGAATAGAGATTACAAAAGAACAACATTCATTTGAAATAAAAATCTTTTGTAACAATGCAAAAGTCTTTACAGTCAGTTTTATCAAATTAATGTCCTTGCTGAATAAATGTGTTAATTTCTTGACCAAAAAAACTTTTAAATGGTAATATAGGTTTAGTATTATATTAAAGCGATAGTTCACCCAAATATGAAAATTCTATCATCATTTATGCACCGTCATGACATATCAAACTTGTATAATTGTCTTTATTCTGTGTAACACAAACAAATATAATTTGAAGAAGTCAATGGGGTCCAAAACAACACTGAACCCAACTAACTTTAATTTTATGGAGGAAAACACTTTAAATCTTCTTTTGTATTTCACACAAGTAAGAAAGTAATATGAGCATAGATTGACATGAAGGTGATTAAATAATTTTGGGTTAGCCAACCCTTCAGACCTAAAATGTTAGCTTGAACAACAACAATATATACAGCAATACAAAATTTAAATAAAAAATTGACCTACCTTTTGAGGCATTGAATTGTTTCCTTTGCATGTGGACAGGGGCCACAGGGCCTCCAAATGCTGACGTCCTTTAATCCAGCAATCCGGTGCTGCATTGCTAGGCCTCTGATGGGGGTCTGAGACAACAGATCGGTGGCTTGAGGTTCTGGGGAGTGTTTGTGAGCCTGAGTCTAGGCTCGTGGATGGGATGTTGGCAGTGGTAGGTGGAGCCCATATGGCCCGGTCCTGGGTGAGGATCGTGCGGATAGCCTCCTGCTTCAGCTGGCTAAAGTGAGTGGAGCAGACGCCACAGCGTCCGTCCGCATTGCCCCAGGCTTCTACAGTACTAGCAGGTGGTTTCATGCTCTCATAAAGATGAATGAAGACTTTGGGATCCTGAGGCACAGAAAGAAAATTGTTATTGGTGACTTAACTCATCAGAACATATCAGAAACTGTGTCTATAATTACGTATATTTAAAGAAATCTTTTAACATGATTTTTAAACCACAAAATTCTTTGGTGACATGATAAATAATCCCCAGTGTTGGATCACTGACATCATTAATTGATTCAGTTTTTATTATTTTATTTTCCATTTCATTTTAATATCAGTTAAAGTTGTGTTTTTGTAATTTATAACCTGTGTGTGTGTGTGTGTGTGTGTGTGTGTGTGTGTGTGTGTGTGGCAACTATAAAACAAAATTTATTTTATATTTCATTTTATTTCAGCAAACGTTTATTTTTTTTTCAAGTAACAAAATTGTTTTAATATTAGTTTAGGTTTTAGTTGACTATAATAGCCCATCCTATATTTATCTTAAAGTAATTTCTCAATCCATCTTAAATATTATGGGAAAAAAGGTCAAAGATTTGGAGTTAACTAAAAAAATTTAAAAAATCAACTATGGTCCACTAACCTATTTTTCCCCACCACCAAATACTGAGACACATGCCATCCACAAATGCATCTCCGTCTCAGCTGATCACATTATAGTGCCATTTACTTTATTGTTCTCAGTAGGAACTGAGTTTTCATATCCCACCCATTATAACCCATTTTCTAGTGTAATCAAGGCTAGACGAGTGTCACATGAATCACAGACCAACTGCAAAAGCTAATCGATTTAAACTCGTTTCAGGGGAAGGGAAAAAAAGCATGCGCCTCATATGTAATTGAAATATGGGGTGGATATGCATGCAGCAGTCCACTAAACACCACCCAAGAAAATGCATGATAATCGTTTCTAAATGTATACAAATAGATGATACAAGGAATACACTTACTTTGGTAGAAAGATTTTCGTCAGTTACTTGTTTTAACGCTTCCCTTTTGAAGACGTTGAGATGAGAGATGCACTTTTTGCACATATGTCCTGTGTCGAATAACGTCTCTCTTTTCGTCCCGGTGGACCTGATGGAGTTGTATTCAGGGGGGTAGCCGTTTAACGATTCTTTGGACCATTTTGACCGTAGGAGAGAGTTAGTGAGGGGTGTCGGGAAGGAGCTTGCGAACCCTGTCCAAGGTGCTGCATGGGAATCATATGCTGAAGAGCCAGCGCCTTCGGGCGGGAGACGCACCTTCTGCGCTGCCGCTGCGTGACCCTTGAACACGGTACCCATTTTAACGTTGCTCATCTGTGAACCGTAAACCACCCATATTAATTGTATTCAATATTCAACACTATATTTAGTCATAATGGAATATAAGTGAGTTAACAAATGATGCATATTACTTACAGTCGTACAGAAGTACTTGGTCACCTACTTACCATGAACCGCTCACTGCCTGTTGTTTCACAGTATCCTGTTTGATTCTTCATATTCTGAATGAATAGACGCTCACTTAATTCGCTATCTCAACGCGTCCTCCACAGCGAGTTTCCATTCGTTTCAAATAAAAAAAAATATTATGTTTCACGCAAAAAAAAAAAAAAGCTGGCTTTACTTGGAAAAGAAAGAGACGCGTTGTCCTCGTAGCGCATGCTGTGATTTCGCGTACCGTGCTTTTATGTTCTTGGAGAACTCCGGTGAGTAAAAGTGAATATTCGATTTCTGTTTACGCAAATGCAAAATGTCCTTGAATTAAATCATCCCTCGCGAGCTGTTCTGTAAGTTGCCGTTGTTTTTAATGCCCATTTTGAACTTTATTCCGTAGGGAAACTGTGCAAGCAAGGCATATATGATGAAAAAATGCTTTTTATAGCCTATTCATCCTTGGGTTGTTGTTGCATTATGTCTTCATCTTTTTTGTTCTCCGGTACAGTACCACCCACTTGTCATTGCTCTAAGGAATTGAGATCACAAACACTGTTGTGGTTACCATATAGTGAGATTGAGCATGAGATATAGCGCCACCCATCGACTAACATTTATACAGCCTTCAAGACAGCACTGCAAAGTTTGGAAATGAGCGATTTTGAGAATTTGTATAATCACAGCACAAGAAATTTGAATGACTGCAGTGTGTGAGGAAAAAATATAATTGTGTATCTATTAGGATGTGTTGTGTATTCTGAGATAAAATACTTATTTTGTTTTGTTAGAGGTGCATTAATCAATTGTTTTTCAACAATTAAAGCCTTATCCCTCTTTTTGCCTTATGTCGGGGGTCTTCTACACCACATTTGAGCTACAAGACTCCCAACATGGGGCAAAAGATGGGGAGAGGGTTACTAATTGTTGAAAAACTATTGATTGTCGTATTTGAACATATGACTATTCAACTAAACACTTTGATTTAAATTTTTTTGCATAGATAACAATTATTTCTATGGGTGGGGGGAGTTATTGAACTATTATCCACATTTTAAAACAAATGTAAAAATATATATATAATTAATAAGGGTGACATTTAGAAAGGTCATTATATCGTTTATATGTATATAGATGCATTTTCATTTGCAATGCTCATTAAAGGATTTAACAATGCCAGTAAATCATCTTGAATTCACGAGGCAAAATGAATAGTATCTGCGGTCTTAAGCATCTGGGAGGGTCATTACTGTTGAACACGCCCAGTTCTCTTGATGCTGTTGCATTGGGAGGGGTCTAGCACCTAAGGCGCCATTGAATTGTTTTACCGGTGTACAGACGCAGAATCACCGCGGCTGTGCGCAATTCAGAGAAACAAAGCGGCCGTCGGCTCTCCCTGGATTGCAATATTACAACGATCGAATCTTTTAGTTTTTTTTTTACAGCCCATCTACATTAAAACGACAACATGAGTGAAATCAACGTAAAGAAGCTTAAGGTGAACGAGTTGAAGGACGAGCTCAAGAAGCGCAATCTCTCCGACAAGGGATTGAAGGCCGAGCTTATGGAGCGGCTGCAGGCCGCGCTCGACGCAGAGGCCCTGGCCGAGGAGGAAGAATCTGCCGCGGCAGAAGCAACAGAAGAAAACGTGGCCGAGGGAAACGGTGTTGCGGTCGAACAAGAAGGCATGGGGGAAGAAGAGCCGGAGGGCGAGAGCATGGAGGCCGAGGAGCAAAATGGAGACGGGGGTGATGCCGCTGTTGTGGGTGATGGTCAGGACGACGAAATGGGCGAAGAGGAGGAGGATGGGGACGCCGGCGTGGAAATGGACAAAGCCCTCGATGAAGAAGAACAAGAAGAAGAGGAGGACGAAGACGACGAGATCATAGACAAAATCGACGATGAAGATGGTGAGCCTGAATCTCATCCATTAGAGGGTGAGTTTTTTTGTGTTGAAACGCCGGGAGTATCCTGTTCACATGCGCTTTGAAGGCGGTGAGATCACCGTTTAGCATATGTTGCTAACAGCTAGCCGGTGGCTATTGTGTAGATAGCTAATGTGCTAATCCGGTCGGGTTCAGTTTACGCGCTAGTTCGGGGTTTAGAGTTTAAGATTTTGAAGGTTTCTTTGTTTTTAACCGTGTTAGCAAAGCTAATCTAATCACCCGCGCGAGCCTTTTGTCTTTAGGAGTTTGTTGATGTTGTTGATATTTTTTATATTGTTGATATTTTCCTAAGTTTAAAGGTACATTATATATTCTAATATCCAACTAACGGATTTCTTTTCTTTATCGCATTGTTTTTGGTCGGTTTCACTAGTTTCAGAAACCGCTCGCCAGACAATCGCCTCGCTGCATGCGTGAGGGGGGTCGCCCTCGTGTGGACTCATACGTTGCTGTGCAGAAAACCTTACGGCAGACAATGAAAACTTGAGGGATATAGTGAATTAATGCGTTTTCAGCGGGTGATAGGGTTAGGAGCATTATAAGATGGGGGGAAAATTACAAAAAGCGTCGAAAGAAAGGGACATTTGTTAGTTTCGGTTCAGGTTACTAGAAGGCGCCATCTACTTCCGTGCAAGGTCAGTTCAGGATAGTGCGTTTTGATGCTGTTCGCCTGTTATTTGTTGTCAAAGATGTGAGCATTGGCTGGTAAGCCAGCTGCAGTAGGCTAATGTATATATTACCAAAAAAAAAACACTCATTGTTTTTTTGACTGTGAATGCATTACATTTTAGAGAAAAGCACTTTAAAACACAATCAATAGGAATTGCACCACTCACGTTTTTGTCTGATCTGGTATATGCAATCAGATCGGTGCTTGCAGTTTATATCCTGAATGCCATAATGACATAACCAAGCAAAATATTCTGTCTGATCAGAGGTGGTCGGTTGATTTTGTAACTCTGGTGGAGTCCGAGCACTCCTGTTGTGTGGGCCACCCTTAAAACCCAGGGTCCAACACGTCCGGGCATTTCATTACTGTTTGTTTTATTTTCAAAGGGGATGCGGACAAAGACATCAGTGCTGATCAGAAGAATAAGAAGGGTGTTAAGAGACGCCGGGAGGAACATGGAAGGGGCTACTTTGAATTTATTGAAGAAAGCAAATACAGCCGGTAAGGATGGGAGCAATGGCCTTCATTATCCCCGAAGTGCCACTTTTAATATATATTATATATTGGCTTTAAGTGCCAATGCCTTACCTAGAAAAATACAACCCTCACCTACCTCTTAACTAAAGTAAAACTTTGTTGAGGGTCATTCCTGGCTTATACAAAACACCTTACCTTCAGTAAGATCACGAAACTACACTTCAAAGAGTGCTCTGATGGAAAAACAATGTTATTGTTAAACACACACTCACACACTCTCACTGTTGTCAGGCTGACTGTATGCGCGTGTGGCGAATCAGACAGCGAACAAAGCAATGACGATAGCACGAGATGCGGCTTCTGTCATGGCAGGGGAGGGCCAGCGACGTAGAGTTTATATCGCAGAGTGTATCATGACGTAATGGGGCGGTTAAGTAATGATAATGAAGCAAATTGTTTATATCCTCAGAGGTTCCTTCGTCGTTTGTATCTTTTATTTATTTTTTTTTGTTTCTTTTTTCTTTGTATAACTCTGAAAGCTTAAATGTTATATTTTACGTTTATTTTTATATTGTAACAATGCAACTTTGTTTTTGCGTATTTGGAAAAACTATGAGGAACTGTTCACTTTTCATTTTAAAGCTTGTTTCATTCATGGTCAGCAGGTAAGTACAAACGTTTGCAGTTCTTCACATTGCATAAGGAAAAGAAAATGTGTTTACATCTGTAATGCATGTTCTTTCTCTAAGTGTGTGGTGCTCAATTGCAGATTGAATAAATGTCATTTTCTGCCTAGGTTTGATTTTCTGGCTTTTGTGCTGCTCACCTATAGTGAACCAGTGTTTAAATTAAAAAAAATTGCCTGCTTATGTTCTTTTAGTATATGGAACAAAAATGTAGATTTTTTTAATGTATCAGAATTCCTAATGGAGGATCTTGAGTATGAAAAAACCCAAGCTATTGTTTGAGCCAAATACATTGTAGCAATATCTGACCCAGTCACTAATGACGTTGCTTGACATGTTTATTGACGGGATGTCCCAGGTGGGGTCGTCACTTGAATTTATGGGGCCTGATAGAACATTATAATGGTAGCAACCCCCATACACTAAGAATTGTAAAGACTTGTTTATGGCCCCCCTCGTTACAGGGCATGACATGACATCTGTGACATGATGTTGGTTACTACAGAAAACAGTTTGACAAGATTTCACCTCCAGATGTCCCTAAAAAACAATTTTCAGAGTTTGTGCTATATAGAACGTATCATCTGGAACCAATTCTAAAGCCTGCACAAGCAAGGATAGACCAAAATAGCTGTAAGAACTTTAGATTGTTTAGACCTTTTCAGGAAGATCTGCATGTAGATGTAAATATAAAAATACCCTTTGACCTTTCCAGACCGTTACCTGATAAATTGGAAAGGGCAACACTTTTTCCACATAGCACAACATTGCTGTTTTCTTTCAGGCTTCATCGTGGGGTAAACTGGTAAGCAATGATGATAAATTTTGCATTCATGATTGTGAATTCACAAAACGGTATAAGATGTTATGAGCAAACAGTGTAAGGTAATGTAAATCTACTGTTGACGCTGCTGTGGCTATGAGGAAGGATCTCATCTGGACATGGAAAGCATGCCAGTCCATCACACTCCTGCTTCACCCATGGCATTAATGACTTATTAACTGTATTTCAGGTCCAAGTCTCCTCTGCCACCTCTTGAGGAAGAAGATGAAGAGTTTGACGACACCCTGGCCTGCCTGGATCCCTGTGAGTGCTTTATATGTTAAGAAGCACGTTGACTAAGAGTGTTGTGAACTTAACTGAATTAAGTTGCTCTTGGACTAACAAGCATA
>JAUZSZ010000134.1:22532766-22545807 GCA_034780575.1 Labeobarbus marequensis
ATTGCGTTGAGAGACCAGTTGATCAAATCCATGATTTTTCAGTTTGGAGAGCAGTGCAGAGAGAGTCTCTCAAGTATATTAGACAATAGACGAGATGCCTATGATATAGCACCTAAAATAAATTAATTCCATTCTCAGGCTGAAGGAAGGGAAATTCCCTGGATGGATGGCCATGGACCTTCACCTTGTGAGGAGACAGCACTACCCACTAAGCCACCATGCTAGCCCTTATTTATTTATCCTTCCATCCATTTTCATTCTATATTTGAACATTGTATCATTATTCATTACAACAAAAATATACATTAGGATATATTAGGGTCAAATATTTTATGGATGTACTTTGCAATCATTCAGAAAATAAAATAGGATTGTTTCATAATAAATTACAGTCACACAAACTGTAAGTATAGCACACTAAACCTCACACATCTGTTTAGGTCAAACCATTGTTCATTTATGTTAATAACAAACTCCAGCCTGACAAGGAAGAACAACTTTTAAAGTAAAACATTAAACAGCATATTTCAAAGTCAAGGAAAGAATTTCTTTGAATTAATTGTACTGCAAAAAGCCAATTCTCAGCAGTTTCATAAAATAATAAACACACTTATTTACCTTCTCCTTTACATCTCTGGAAATAACCATGAAGAGATGCCAAACTTGTTTTCAGGGTCGGAGATTTTATTTCCTTGTCAAATGTTTTACGCAAAATCTGTGTGTGGATCACCTCCTAAACAAGTTTGATTCCTTCTATTATTTCCTTGTCCTCTTTTGTGAACAGAACAGAAAAGATGACAGTGTTTCAATAAAAACAGTTTAAGGCCTTGCGGACTACATTAAAAGTAAATCGCATATGATAAATACCTATATAACCATTATTAAAAAAACAAACAAACACTTGTGGCCGGAGTAGGAATAACAGTTCCATATCTGAACTGCTGGTTATGAAAAGAAGAATATTAAATAGAAATAAACTATAGGAATAGTTCACCCAAAAAAGAAAATTTGCTGTGCCATTAAATTACTTGTCCTTTGAAGATTTTTTAAAAATTAATTTAATTTCTACCAAAGAAAAAAATTACCTACATCTTGGATGGCCTGAGAGTAAGTAAATTAACATCAAATTAATTTTTGGGTGAACTATTCTTTTAATCAACTTCTTGCTGTACATTTGTATACAATGTAAGAAAATGCTCCATTTTCATGGGAGAAGTATAGGCCTAAAATCTTTGATCTGTTATCACTATTATGTAATTGTATGTACACGCTTAACAGTATTTCTGAAACACAGTTGTTCATCAGATTCCTTTAAGGTCAGTGAACACTATTTATATTTGATCTGTTTTTAGTGTTGTGTTTGTCTCCTGAGGACAGATCATTGCATTCACTTTTCTTTCAGATTGAGTGAACTATTTGAAACCATATGTTATGCATTTACTAGTGGATTCTGCTGTAATTTCTTCATTGAGACCATCATCAAGATTTTTTCTTTATTTCAGTCCTCACAAACAATTCCATAAAAATTATATATGACATGTATGGACAGAAAAAGGTGTAGGCTGAAGCCTTAGCTTATTTTACCTCCTCCCCCTTTTAGAGTCCCACTAAGGTCAGAGGATGATGAGGCCCACACATAAAAACGAAGGCCTAGTATTCTTAAAGTAGTAACTATAGAAAAACCTACTAACAACAACTAAATCAGGCCCAGATTAATGCACGGGACTACCAGGCACATGCTCAGGGCACTAGACACAAGGGGTAGGGGTGGGGGTGGGGGGCTGGGTGCTGCATCAAAATCAGTCATTTTCCAAAAAAAAAAAAAAAATAATAATTTATATAATTTTTAACCACAAATGCTCATGCGATGTGCGTTTTCACGCATTTTGTAATCATGTTGGAAAAGTCACAAGTGGTTAGTTCTTTGTGTTCAAAAAGGTAGAGTAGGGTGAAAAACTCCATCTTATTTTCTCCTCCAACTTCAAAATCATCCCACATCATTGTTTTTTGTAAAGGGTGTTTGATTTTCTTCACGTTTGCTTTGTAAACACTGGGTCAATGCTTCCGCCTGCATGATTATGTGTGAGGTTGAGTTAGTGCAAGACTAGCATTTGTGGTTAAAAAGTATATGTATTTTAGATTTTTTTAATTTTTTTTAGAAAATTACCGATCATTTCACTAGATAAGACCCTTATTTCTTGGCTGGGATTGTGTAGAGCCCTTTGAAGCTTCACTGAATCTACAATTTTGACCTTGAACCCGTTGGCCACCATTGAAGTCTACTATATGAAGAAAAATCCTAATTTTGGTTTAAGGAAACATTAAGGTTGCTGAATTAATACAGTGAAGTAACTGAAAGAGTGAAAGTCCTCACTAATAATTGTAGAATGTTTAATATTACACAGGTGTGGATAACCAAGCTCAAAGAAAATGAAATAAGAAATTATTTCATAATAATAGCTTAACCTTAAAATAAATTATTGAAAAATGTTATTTGTTGAATCATTATTGTCAAATTCTCTATGAAAACGAATAAAATACGAAAGAACTAGCACTCCATGCTTAGTTAGTTAGTTTTATTTAAAATTTGAAAAGGCAGGTTTTTGCAGCACAAAAAAAAGATCAGTTACTTTTTCTTTTAGCAGCACAAGATGAAATGTGTCAAAAACAACACATAAGCACCACAAATAGGTTATTTCTTAAACAATTTAAAAGCACAGGGAATAAAAGAAAGTTCATATTTTTTGTTTTGCTTTTGGGCACAAGTTCCCTATACTTTGACAAAGTGAATAAGTAGGTTCTGGAGCTATAGACAAGAAGCTGTTCAATGAATTGTCTTTTAGAATGTTAGTAAAGGTACATAAGGCAGCCTCATCATGCCTTTCTCTTAATGAAGGGAGAGAAGAAGTTGGGATACCTATTATCTGACAAAAACGTTTTTGTTTCTGTTTTTGTCTCTAACTCAGAGAGAACTTTAGTCAGTCCACCTCACACTGGGCTTGCATACTCAAGATCTGGCCATATAAAAGTAAAGTTAAGTATATTTGCATTAAAACACTGGATGGGAGATCTGCTCTCTTTGCAGCACTAAGAATAGATTCTTGGCTGTGACTATTAAATCATGTACTGTACTTGAAATGTGCAGCCCATGTTAACTCAGATGCTATTTGATTTCCAAGCAGTTTAAAAGTGAAGACTCTACTGATTACATGTCACAAAATTACTGGAGAAGGAGGAGAGGGGATGTTATCATCCCTCCTGGCACTAATTACCATATCCATGGTCTTAGCTCCAATCATTGCCAGTGAAAATTCCTGTCCCTCCAGTCCAAGGCCTTCTAAATAACGCCAGGTGGATCCCATCAGAAGCTCAGTGATTGTTAGATCATCAGCATATTTCACAGGAATTACAGAAGGGGACATGTAAATCCATGCTATTTTATACAGATGACAAGTAGAGGGGATGAAAGTCCCCACTAGGGAATACCAGCTGTAGTTGGATATGAGTACTATTATCAAATAAATGTAAAATAAAGAGCCATTTCATTTTTGGTGAAGCAGTAAAACTGTTATTATCAATGTTTTTATTTAATTATTTTTTTAAATAATCACCACAGAACAGTATGATAGAAGGCAAAGAAAAACACTTTTCAGAAAACACATAACGCTATTTCTCCAGACCTATATTACGGATATGATATTTCTTTTGTTAATGAAAGTGTGTGCAATCATGCCAACTGCAGCATTGTCTAAAAATGTATCCTTAATCAAATATTAGATCTGTAGATTGTTAGCGATTTTTATTAATATATCAGAACATGGAAACACTTCTTCCCAGAAATCAGTAACTGATAGTGCAGTTTACATATAGTAGCAATGTAGAAAACTTGCTTGGAAGGCTGTTTAACATTTAATAAAGTAGACTATAGTTAATGAAGTAGCTGATTATGCATTCACAAAAGTATCTGAGCCACTGGAGCTGTGTGAAGATGTAGCCGCCGAGAAAGCGCTGGCTTCAGATACGTTGTACACATCTGTAAATAGATATTTGCACATTATTTAAAATATTATGGCCTATTATCAATAATGTTGATCTACTAAAGCTATTTTGACTAAATAAAAATCTGTACACCAAAATATGTAAACAACTGTATCCATTTTAATAATAAGACTTACTTCTTCTCCGCATCCTTTGAAAGAAACCCAGTCCGCTTGAAGATGATGGTCCTGCACTAGTACTCTGTAATTTAAATATTTAAGATATCAGCTGTAAACTGAGCACATCTAACATCTGCTAACATAACTGAAAAAGTAAGATTTTTAGCAAAATCTCATGGATCAGATGCATTGTTTTTCTGTCATTTACCCTGGTACGGTTAGAGCTGGTAAGGTTCCTTAGTGACAGTCTTCCTGCGAGAGCCTCACGGATCTGCAACCATATATGACAAAATGGGTTAAAGCACTGAAGAAGTACTGAATGACTCGAAAACCTTTAATAAAATGAATCTGCCAAAATGGTTTGTCAAATTGTCAAGCAACAAAAATCAATTCATACCTTGCTGTCTAAAAGTGTTCCAAACACCAAAATAAAGAATCCCTGCACAAGTGATACAAATATATGATGAAATAACCTATTTTGCATTATATTATGTTGTTGTGAGGTTTTATAATGGATTGTTAGAATAACAGAATATAATAATTATTGCATTATTTGCATTACAACTAATATAATCAAAATTAAAAAGTAAAGTGGGGAGTAAAGAAAGTAATACCTGCAGTGAATTGAGGAGTGCAAACACCACATGAATGCCTAATTTCTCTGACACCATGGTTCCAATTCCAAATCCCCATGTTAGTCCAAAGATAGGAGTCAAAATGGCCACACATCTGGCAATGACCACCAGAGCATGTTTCTCATCTGGTTGAGTTGCGGCACCAACTCCTCTCCTCAACATCTTGTATAGAACCACAATCAAAACCAGAAGGTTTATGGCTACAATAGTGAGAGCTGGAATCACAAATGCCAGCAGGGCCTTTGACTCATACCAGTTCAGCCAGCATGCGTTTCTTTTGGAAATATAATTTTGAGGTCCAGCTGTTGATGCAACAGTAATGACTGCTATGAGCAAAGGTGCACCATAACCGACTATGAAGGCAATGGCCATCATTTTAGCCCTTGACATTTGAGACAAGACCATGACTGTACGATAAAACAGCAACAGTGCTGACAGTAACATCCAGAAGAAAAGAGCCAGGTAAAAAAAGTGCATGAAGAAAACTGGTGCATTGCAGTGAGCCTCTGTGGTTGGCTGCTCTTTATCTGCGATTGCAGCTCCAATGATAAAACAGATGTTTGCGATCAGCAGGGACACGGCAATGTTGACTATGGAGACATGTCGCATGTAGGATGTGTCATTTCTTCTTACTGACTTCCATACGATAGTCTCAATAATCAGGCATATAATCAAGCTGGCCATCGAAATAGCTACGCCAATGTAAGTTATATAGGCTAAGGCTATGTGATCAATGGAAAACGGTGACATTAGGATTGAAAAAGAGGTTGTGTGGTTGCATTCACATGTAATGTTGCCAGTGCTGTTCTGCTTTACTTCACATCCAGTGGAATCCCATGTGTTGAGGCTAAAGTTCCAAAAGACACACTGAGGATTTCCCAAAGACTGATCAGTAATGTCAAATGTAAAAGAAATGTTGTTAAGCGTTTCATTAACCTTAACAACAACCACATCTCCATTGATGCGCACATCTGATTTCCTGATGTCATTACTACCACGAGTAGGTAGGACATTGTCAAGAGTTGTGAAGATTATGATGGTTATGATAGTCGCCTGAGGAACCTGTGGTATGACAATCTCTGTAGTTGAGTTTTGCAGTTTTGATGTTATATTGAATGAGTTTTTAATTGTAGTTCTATTCAGCTGAATGGATGTTTCATAAATCTCAAACTCATCTGTGAGTCGGTTACTTATATCTTCAATAGCGCTCAGAAGTTTAATGCCGGTGTTATTTGTGCTCAAATTGTTCCATGTGTTAATGGCATTTTCTGATACAATAATATCCACTGTTTTTAGGAAATGCTGAAAATTGAATACAAATTTTATGATGAAATTTGTCCCATAAAATACTATACAATAATGTACTATACTATGCCACAATCAACAGATGTAATTAATGAAAATAAAGAGAATGGTTGTTGTTGGCCGTTGAGTAAAAGTACAGATACCTTACAGCGAAAATTATTACATTACAAGTTAAAGTCACCAATTCCAATACAACTTAGTATTGTAAAAGATAACACCTTGTTAAATTCAATTTAAAGTGTAAAAATATAAAATAATATAAAATAATATAATATAAAAAAATATTTATATACATACCTCCATTACTGGTTTATTGATGACAACTGATTTTGACAAATCAGCAATTTTGGACAGTATATCCACAATTGCTTGGATAGTAGCAGCAGACTGGGTTATATTAATATCATGCTTTTCTGTGGCAATACTGAGGTTAGCCATAAACACTGGAATCTGCTCCACAAGCAAGAACTAAATTGCAAAGTACAAAAATGTTAGAAGGTATTAGAAACATTTAAAATGCACAGGTGATTGTTCAATATATACATGATCAATAGATTACCTCAACTTCACTGGTAAGTTTGTCAATATCTTCAAGTACACATTTGTCCTCTATTGATTTCCAAACACGTGATTCACATTTGTAAGTTATGGTGCCTTTCATGCCTGTTCCACAGACTCCTGTCCTCACGTCATTTGTTTTGCCAGCTCCAAGTTCTTCCTTTTGACAGACATCATCTGATGAAGCATCTGATTAAAAGAAAGAAATGAGATTCAATTCTACAATTTCTCTCAAAATGTCACATTTTGAAAAATTTGGGAATAAATATTAACAAAAAAACAAATTCCTATCCATAAATCCATTCAATATGATACTGTCATTACAACTACAATTCATATCCCTTGTCAAAATATTTCAATCAAAACCAACATATTTTTATATTTTAAAATTTTTTTTTTTACTGTTTACTAAAATTACCAAAACAAATTATAGCTGAAATCATCCATTCTAACGGCACAAGATTTGGATAAAAGCACTTTGATGTTTAAAAGAATGAGAAACTGAAGGCTCACCTGCTGTGATTGTCCTAACTGTAACACTGCTCTGGCTATATCCATAGTTCTGTAGTTGTGGCATACCCCTGAGACGACATGTAAAGATTTCGTCTGTACAATTTCCTTTTTGGGTGTATGTGACAGTGTCATTTCCTTATTGGGTAAAACAAAAGAAATGTATGAATAACATTAATTAAAGGGTAATATATATATGGATGATATATAAAAATTAAGGTTTAAATGACAACAGTAATTGTTTTATAAAAAAAAAAAAAAAAAAAAAACTGTATAGCAACATTCTTTATGTCGAACCTTGCATTAATACTTTTTCACCCAGGACCCACTCAATATTGTATCCAACATTAACAGAACATTTCAGTTGGAAACTGTTGCCATCACAGAGAAGATAGTGGTCCTTTTCACCCACAATGATATTGGGGCGT
The DNA here is from genome assembly GCA_034780575.1 of Labeobarbus marequensis. NCBI lineage: Eukaryota > Metazoa > Chordata > Actinopteri > Cypriniformes > Cyprinidae > Labeobarbus > Labeobarbus marequensis. The sequence goes on from JAUZSZ010000134.1 coordinate 22,540,360, forward strand.
TTTTTAATAGCAATGTTTTGCCACTGAATGTATGGTACACTGCCTTGTATGATGCATGAGTATCGGCCTGCACGTAGAGGGGAAAAAGAAAAAGAAAAATACATATTTTGTCATTTTATAATACAAACACACTACTTTTAATTTAAGGAAAATTTATATTTATATTCATACTTACTATTTATGTATATATTTATTTGCTCTCAAAATAATACTTTTATAATACTACAAAATAAATGTTCATGACATTCACATACTCTCAGTATAGCTTAGTTTTTATTGGTTGATTGGTCCATCATCTCTGCCATATATGGTGTACACACTAAAAAAAGACAGTTCTTTAAAGGTTTTTAATTATTTTTTTTTTTCTGCCTAATAAGAGTTCTGTTTAGGAAAATATCAGCCTGAAAAATAACACTTCACTTCCACATCCACCTCACTATTGATTTTCTGGAACTCAACCATCCAACTACATAGACTGTCAACACTTTCAACTGGTGAATAATTTTTAAAGTTAAAAATGTCATATTTTTTAATATCTTTTAAATTGTACCTGGTTTCCTACCAATAATGTCTTTTTCTCTTAGTTTTTTTTCAACGACGCAGAAGTAAAAATGAAAAGTGACACATTGCACCAGGTGTATGATAGGGTCCTGTAACTATAAACTCAGTTGTGTTTTTCAAATGCTGTCATGTCCCACAACCTCATCATCTGCAGAGAGAATGTGAAACTCACACACCGTATGTTTCCATCACCCTGTTTTTATGCAAATCTTTGAGGTATTGCATCAAAAACAAGTGATCGAAACACCCAGTTAAAAAAAAAACAACCGTTTGTTTTTACACTCACTTGAGGTGGTTTTTGACTAGTGCGAAAAAGGGTTAAAGCGAATAAGGGGAGATGGAAACGCATTTTGCGAACAAATTCCTCCATTTTCATCTAGAAAGTAATTTGACTTTGCGCTATGCATGGAACAGCATTGACTAACCAGCGGACCAATCTTGTTGCACAGCATCTGAAATGTTGTGGTTATTCTTTAACTGTGTTGATTAATTATGGATTTGAAGGCATCACAGAGGACTGTGCAGATACTTCACTGGAAATAGGTCTTCAAAAGTGTCTAAATGGCACAACATGTTGTTGTTGTTGTTGTTGCTGTTGTTGTTGTTTAGTCTAAAACCATAATAGAGGCGACATATGACAAGACCAGTATTGTTACAAACCAGAGAACCCTAATTTGATATTTTTTTAGAACCATTTTTCTTAAGAGTGCAGTATTTTCATATGCTGTAGAATATCATTACAAATACACTAAAATAAACACTTAAATATCATAGACAATACAAAAATAAATATCATGTCACTCACCACTGTCACTTTCACTAGCATTCTTTACAGTGAGAGTTGTGTTGTGATTTGAAAGTAAGTATTTTGTGTTGTCTAGTGCAGGATCTCTGTTATCCACTGTCCATTTTATTTGTCCCTTTGCAAAGTCTGTCTGTATACAGTTCAGGTCCACCTTTTGCAGAGGATATAACGGATCACTTATGAAGTCTGTTTGATCTGTAAATAAAAACCATACAACTCAAATCACCCAAAAACAAACAAAACCCAAACAATAAAATAATAAATATTATGGAACTAAGAAATGTGAAGGGTTTTAGATAAGGCACTGACTACACTTACTACTTTGAGCAAAAGCGTCTTCAGCTACTTCTATGTATTGTCTCCTTAGAGAGTCAGAAAGCTGTGTGTTTGCTGCTCCAAAATCTAGGCTGTTGGATGTTGCACTTATTGTGTAGTCTGCTATAACACTACCAGGCCTATGGAGCAAATCACAAACCACACCAATGTGAAGGCTCTGTATTAACATTATATTTGTTTGAAAAAGTATGAATAAATGGAAAAGTTTTGCAAAAAAAGTTTCAATTGTAAATTATACCTGAAGCCAGTGACTTTTGCAGAACCAACCTTGTAGCCAGTTAGCTTATTAGAATAACTTGTGTTAATCTGTAAAAAGCGAAAGCAAAAGATATGCTTGAAACATTTATAGAGTATAAATTGATTGTATTTATAGTATTCAAACAATATAATCAAAAATCAACAAATTACACAAATAATATATTTCTTTAAAATATGAATCCTGTAATACTCACTGCTGACTCAATTCGTACAGATAAATTTTTGTAGGTCGTGCTATTACGGTCAGTAAGACTGATGTCAAAAGTCTGATTTATTGTCATTGACATTCCAATAACTGTAAAAGAAGTGTACATTTATGTGTATTGTAACACCGGGTTTAAGCAACAGTCCTCAATAATAATACTACCTAATTGCTAGGGGTAGATGAAATGAACCCACCCCCCCAAAATAATATTACCTCATTATATGATCATGATTATTGACATGCCTTGTATCTATTTGTGCCTGTGCAACTAAATGTAATACTAAGATCATTATGTAGTAATTTAGACACCAAATAGTTTTGTGCAATATTTTAAATTTAGTTTCACAATACTTCCCTATCTGTGTGGATGTTGTTGCTGAGGCTGTTGAATATTACAGTACAAAAAGTTAGTAAAAACCAAATTATGAATTTCATTTTTTTTAATTGAATGAAACCAAATTTAAAAGTTAAAAAACAAAGGGTTTATGGATCTATATTTGTTTCCCTAAACATGCAAAGTAATAAATTAATTCATGTTATGAATCTATTTATTTTCAGAAGCCAAAAATCTAAAATAAACTAACTCACTCTGTATCAAAATACAGATTGTTACTAGCTGTAAACAGCACCAACATTAACACAAGAATTAAGCAACAGTTCTCTATACTAACGCCAGTCTTCACCATATCACATGACTAATCTCAGATTTTTATTTTGTTTTTTTTTACTGGGCATACCTATTGTTTCCATAATTGTTTTTGTTGTTGATGGTTGTATTGACGTTGTTGGGGTTGATGGCGTAGATGTTGATGGCGTAGATGTTGATGGCTTAGATGTCGATTGTGTTGATTTTGATGGTGTTGATGGCGTATATGTTGATTGTATTGAGTTTGATGGTGTCGTTGGCGTATATGTTGATTGTGTGGAGTTTGATTGTGTTGAGTTTGATAGTGATGGCGCATATGTTGATTGTGCTATATTTGATGGTGTTGATGGCATATATGTCGACTGTGTTGCTGCTGATGATAGTGATTCTGTTGATGGTGTTGGCGTTGATGTTGATTGTGTTGCTGTTGATGGTGATTCTGTTGATGATGATGGTGTAGATGTTGATTGTGTTGCTGTCGATGATAGTGATGGTGTAGATGTTGTTGATGATGGTGATTCTGTTGATGGTGTTGTAATTGATAATGTTGATGATATTGATGGTGTTGGTGTTGATAGTGATTCTGTTGATGCTGATTGTGTTGGAGATTCTGTTAATGGTGCTGTTAGTGGTGGTACTGTTGGAAAAATGTACATGACTGAGTTTGAAATGCAGCATGTCTTTTTGTGCCTGTAAACACTTTAAATCCTGTAAAATCTTTGTAAAGATACTGACAAATCAGCATTAGTAACACTTAAAATCTTACAATTCTCCATTAAACTCTACAAAATAACACACAAAATACAATAATACACAAAAATCTGAAAACAGAATGTACCAATGTCATTGAGGCTGATTTTAAATCATGATTAGAATAATGATATCCCTATTCAAAACATAGAAGGCTGAGAGTTCCACATTTTTTTTTTTACTACCACAGCAAAGCTTTGGTAGAAATCATTTTTTTGCATTATTTTGTGAGCACCATCATTCATTACAAAAGTATATAAGTTTAATGTATGTTAAATATTTGCATTTCCAATCACCGTCATTGTGATAATATCTGAAAAATTTGATCTTTCTTATGCTAATATTTAGTCACTTAAAACTTAGGCCTAAATTATTTGCTAAAATGCAGTGTCATTATATTACAGTTTTTATGGTCACACTTTATTTTAAGGTCCATTTCCCACTATTAACAAACCATTAACTATGACTTTTGACTTTTAGTTTAGGTATTGTGTAGGATTAGGGATGCAGAATATGGTCGTGCAGAATATGTGCTTTATAAGTACTAATAAAGAGCCAATATGTGAGAATTGGTCCCTATGCTAAAAAGTGTTACCATTTTAACACATCACAAATGTTACATTTACACAACAACAATGAAGAAAACAAAAACAGAAGAGTTTTTCCTTTGTTTTTTTTTTGTTTTTTTTTTTTAAATGTTTTGAGTACAGATGACAACGTTGCCAAAAACAAATTACTCATGTAACCCATGTTCTCTGAGTAGGGAACGAGACACTGCGTAGCTATGAGGCAATGGGAACGCCCTCTGGTTGGGCCGATTGTCTGAAGCCCGTATAGAATCACTCCAATTCATTGGCTGATGGCGCATGCCGCTCCGATGCTCTTATACTGGCGAATGCGCCATCTGCTCCTCAGATTTCTCTGCCAAAAAAAAGTCCACTTGTCTGCAGCACGAGGAGCTTGGCAGCAGACGTAGCGTCTCATCCCCTAGTCAGAGAACATGGGTTATGCAAGTAAACCGAGATGTTCTCTTTCACAGGTTCACTCAACACCGCATAGCTATGACGCAATGGGAATGATATACCAAACACACCAAGCGAAAGCGCTGCCATATCTAGCCCGATGATGAACCAGATTGCATCTACAGCTGGTTCAAACGGACAACACCTGGGAACCAGGAGCCATGTCAAGATCCAAATTATAAAATGTGATAAAAGTGAGCGGAGAGGAACATCCTGCCGCTATACAAGTATCCCCTAGGGAGACTACTCTAAAAGAAGCTTGAGAGGAAGCCACACTCCTGGTAGAGTGTGCCCAAACACTGAGAGGTAAAGAAGGACCGCGCACCTCGTAAGCCAAAGAAATAGCTTCCTTCGCCCCCTGAAAGAAATTCTGTGCTTCGATGCGGCAAGCCTATGGTGTTTGGCCAACACCAAAGCATACTAACAGCTGAGGAGATTTTCTCCAATGGCTAGAGCACTTCACATAGAGCTTCAAAGCTTGGACAGGGCAGAGCATGTGAAGTCTCTCATCTTCACCTGAAGCAAAAGGAGGAGGACGGAAAGAGTGAAGGGTGACCACCTGAGAGTGAAATGATGTGGACAAGACCTTGTTTTGGAACATAACCTGGCCTGGGTTGTAAAGTTACTTTAACCAGACTAGAGGCAAAGTCCATACACATTTCGTTGACAGAGAGAGCTTGAAAATCCCCAACCTAAGTGCACACACAGCAGTGGGAAGTGAACACACACAAACGGAGCAGTGAGCAGCCAGTGCTGCTGGGGGATTCGGTACCACCGGGGATTCGGATTCAAGGGTCCCACCTCAGTCATGGTATTGAGGGTGGAGAGAGCGCTGGACATTCACTCCCCTCGCCGGACCTGAGAC
>JAUZSZ010000134.1:22561616-22575164 GCA_034780575.1 Labeobarbus marequensis
GTCAGTGGCCTCTACCTGTAAAACCATTCCTGTTTTGGGGGTCGTCTCATTGTTGCCCATCTAGTGCTCCTGTTATTTCAAAATCTTATTAATATAAAATAAAATTACAAAACTGCATTTAATACATGATTAATACATAAGTATTATATTCCCTAGCCTTCAAAAAGGTAACACTGATATAGATTTAAATGTAATTATTTGAAATGGTTGAACATACAATGCAGAAACAAAGCATCCACAAGGGGGCGATATATTGTAAGATACTACTACAATATCTTTGACCACATGAAAAGTGCAAAAGACAATTAAATTTAAATTTAATTTAAATTATTTTAAATTATGAGAACATAAAATAATACTGAATATGTAAATAGTAATATGTAAATATATTAATAAAGCATTACTTATATATATACATATATATGTGCTATACTATAGCCTAGCAATTAAAAAGGTAAAATAATCCTGCAATAATTTTCATCACAATAAAGATCATTAAACACTCTACCCTACTAAGTATTTGATGAAAACTGTTTAAATCTCTGAGAAATTTGCAGCACTTAAATGATAAATTACATTCTATTTAAATTTTATTACATTTTAATTTAAATAGTTTGAGAATCTGAAATATAATAAAAATACTTATATTAAATGTTGTATTTTTATATATTAGTATAGGTTTGTTACTACTAACATTTATTGGTGTGTTTTACTTCCTGTTTATGCATGTGCGCTTACCTTTGGTTATAAAAGAGCCTGTCCGGCTGAGGGCTGAGTCCTTGCTGGAAGTGGAATCACAGCGCAGCAGCGGCTCTGATTCGTCAGTGAAGAATCCTTTGGTGCGCTCCATGGGGGACTGCTCCACCACCACACCGGGCGACTCGAAAGGCTTATGGCTGGGGCTCAGACAATGGCTTACATTCACAGCCGTCATTAGCTTGTTCAGGTCAACCTACGGCAAAAGAGGTGTCACAGTACATGTTAATGACAGTGATGAGAACATCATTCTGGCACACATTTCTTTAGAGATTCTTTTTCATGCCGTTCTGAACCCACAAGTGTATCCTGTCAGAACAAACAAAGTTTTCTTGGAACAACTATTACGTGATGATAATGGATTTGAAAGAATGAGGGTCTTTGCTGATAGACAGCGATGACTGTATTAATGTGTGGCTCTACAAGTGTATCTCTATGTGCTCATGGCCCGGTCAGCACAAAGGGTTCAGCCTTCGCGGCCCTGGACCACCCACACGAGTCCTGTCCCTGTTGGCCTTTGCATCAGGGGAGGACAGATGAAAAAGATCCAGTACAGCCAGAATTTCACTGCCCACAGACCACATGGCCTGTGTTACAGTCACAAAACCCCCTGTGCGCAAAGCATACTTGTTATGCTAGTTTGTTGGAACATTAATGGTGCATTTCCGAGAACGAGTCATTTCACAGGAAGTCGGTCTAGTCCGGATTATATTACCACAGTCTGTACTGGATACTAAAGGCAAATGTGGGCACCATTTTAGCAAACTATGCATATTAAGGGAACTTACCCACAAAACATGCTCAGTATAATCCATATGCAGGCCAAGTTTCATAGTTTGATCATGTCTGGTTTCAATACAATCTTCCATTTAAATGAGAATTACCTGAAAGTTATTTGATTGTAATGTAGCTAAAATCAATATCAAAAAGACTTGGTGACTCCTAAGAGAGCTCTGGTGACTCCCAGATTGGGAAATCCTGACATAAGCTATTCAAGGAAGCATGTAATGGGCTGGGCAGGTATTCAAACTTCAGAAGTGGAACATCCAAATTATAGGAAGGACAGAAACCACTCCATTTCCGGGAAAGTTTCCCTTGGAATCAGCAGTGAATAATCAATGGCTTACAAAAAGCAGACCATTACTCTGAGTGGCACAGCCAGAGATCACATTTAGTCATTCATTAGTCACCCCACACAGAGAAAAACAGCTCTGAACTCAAAGACACCACCAGGGAAATGGCAACAAGAGAGGTCAAGCGAGATAATATATGATTGAGAGAGAATTACAGACCACAGATATTTCTCTGTCCTTACATTGTTATTCTGTTTGTTTTTTTGTTTTTTGTTTTTCTGAGAAAACCTGGTCATTTCACTGTTTAAATTCAATACACTAAATTCATGCAATGATGTGAGTTTTTCTTATCTTGTATTTTGGCACACAGCAACAGTAGGAACTAAGCTAACAGACAACACCACTCCACCCTGTCCAAGAAATCATGTATTAGTGCCGAAAGGAAGGAAGTAAGTGTCCCGCAGCACATGCAAGCTACAAAAATAGCCACTTTTTACAAGGGAAGCCACAATGAGTGCAGCAATTACAGAAGCATCTCTCTGGTGAGCATTACTGGCAAATTGTTTATCCATCTATATCCAAATGAAAAAGCTTCATGCACCTAAAAACAAACAAAAAAGGAATAATTTTTGGCAATGTGGCATTATTTTTAATGCCAGTTAAGCATGTTTTCACACAAAATTACTGTAATAAGAAGGACGACACAAAATTAATTTCAAAATATATAAAACAAAATAATTGTAGAAAGAAACTTGGATCACTAGGATCATTAAGATGTTCAGTGTTTTTTAAAGAAAATTCTCATGCTCATCAAGACTGCATTTATTTAATCAAAATGTAATTTTGTGAAATATTATTGCAATTTAAAATAACAGTTTTCTATTAATATACTTTAAAATATAATTTAATCCTTTAAAACAAAGCTGAATTTTCAGCATCATTACTCCAGTCTTCATTGTCACATGATCATTCAGAAATCATTTGATTATGCTGATTTATAATCAATGTTGTAAACAGTTGTGCTGCTTAATTTTTTTGGGGACCATTTTTGATACATTTTTCAAGATTCTTTGATAAAAAGTATAAAGAAAAATGGTGTTTATTCAAAAACTTTCTTTTTTAAAAATAAATTAATACTTTTATTCAGGAAGGATGTGTTAAATGGATAAAAAAGTTTTAGTAAGGACTTAAATTGTTAGAAAATATTTCTATTTTGAATAAATGTTGTTCTTTATAACTTTTTATACATCAAAGAATCAAAGAAAAAAGTATCACAGGTTCCAAAAAAATATTAAGCAGCACAAGAGTTTCAACACTGATATTTAAATCAGCATATTAGAATGATTTCTGAAAGATCATGTGACACTAAAGACTGGAGTAACGGCCGATGAAAATGATAAAGTAATAGGAAACCAGTATTAGAAATTGCAATAATATTTTACAATATTAGTTTTTTTCTGTATTTTTGATCAAATAAATACAACCTTGATGAGCACAAGAGACTCCATTAAAAAAACATTACAAATCTTACTCGAAAACATTTGAACGGCAGTGTATGTATATACATATATAAAACACTAAACTGTACTATAAAATATAAACCACAATTCAAAAAGGCTTCCACATCTAACATCCAGTGTCAATGAAATCAACAAATGCATTATTCTAACCACACGTCTACTGTTCAGACAAGTTGCATGTCGCAGGAAGGAGGATGAGTGTATACCCAAATATCTTCTCTATTCACATCCAGCACACAAGCTGTTGGAAAATGTCTAGAACCACTACATGGGAGCCGCCAAGAACGCTGTGCCATCACCCACCAGGACACAAGCCACAGATGTGAAAAGTGTGTCACTCCCACACTGATCTTATTAGCCACAGCTAACACTGCTCCAGACTCAACAAGACCACCTACAGCACACAGCGCATGGTCTAGATCTGACTACACACAGCTTAGTAGCGGAACTTCAACATTATATGATTTCAAGAGAAACAAAAGTTCTGTGTTTCTTCTTAACGGTTTGGAAAACCTGTCAAAATGCGTTATATAAATTGTAGCATGGGATAGACTGAGTGCTGGTGGTGGCTTTTTCAGATGGCATCTAAAAGTTCTGGGGCTGTTTGGCCGGCATCCATGACAAGTGGAGCACTGGGTGTGTTTATCCTCTGAGGGCCCTTATCTGAGGTTTACTTGCATGCTGAGTCCAAGTGGAATGACTTTGTATCCTTTGTAACTTTGTAATTAAAGTGCATGTCATTGTGTTTATAGGCAGTAAAAGAAGAACTAACATATGATTCCGGGAGAAAATGGGAGAGTGTATATGAAATTATAAAGTACAAGAGATCAAACATTCCTTCCTTACTTCCCAGACATTTGTAAACAAGGATGAACATACCTAAATCCAAATGTCCTAATGGTTTTGAGACACATTTAATCTGATACTACCTTCCTTCTGTTTCTTACCACATGCAATTCATTCTCCTGATAGGAGGTTACGTGTAATGTGGCACTGTGGAGCAGGGGATACATGTGATTTGATCTACAAACATGTGGCTCTGATGAATGCAGCTCTGTCTATGATAATGAGGTTTCATCCACTTTGCTGCATCATTTTCATTCAGCATTGCTAATTCAGTATCAGATCTTTTAAGCACTGTTGTGTTTTTGTTCAGAGAAACAGAAAATATCCTCACCAGGCCCATGTAATTCTCACGTTCCATGGTTCACATCTTTTAAACTGATGTTCACCCCAAAAATAAATCCTGTCATTATTTACTCACCCTCATGTTGTTAAAAAAAACTTGCATGACTTTCTTTCTGCAGTTGAATACAGAACAAGAAAGAGAGGATGGAAAAGAGAGGAGTTTCGCCATAGTATGCACTAAACATCAAAATAGACAATGTAAAATGAAATGAAATAAAATAAATGGATTGCAGGGTTCCAAGGTAGAAAAAATGGGTATACCCAACTAAATTTCACTTGTGAAAGCCAGTTTGGGAACAACTGTTGGTTAGTAGTTCCTAATAAACTTGTATTTCCTGTAAATTAAAAATATTAATATTTTATAATATTTAATAATAACCAAAAGGAATCAGAAAAAAATGGTCATGCTTCTTTTTCTATGCAATGAAAGTGGATGGTATCCAGGTACTTAGTTTTCTAGCAATAAGCATCAAATTAAATAGGCAAAGTTTAATAAAATAAAAAATGCAAAATAAAACATATAGCAGAGTTCCAAACAATAAAGTTGCAAATTTTGCATAATTTAAACTACATTTCACTGGCAACATTGGTTAGTTGTTATCGATAACTTATATTTCCTGTCAATATATATATGTATTTTTATAATATTCATATTTTTATTATAATTTTTTAACGTTAATCTATAGGTGAACATATAAACATACAGGTTTATAAACAAAACATGAGGACAAATAAAGTGAATGTTGGAGAACTGCTTTGTATGAATGTATGATGACTTTGCTCTACCTTCACAGACGAACGTTCAGTGAAAGTCAACACCCGCATTGGCAATTAGGTGATTATGAGGTGGCGTTGACAGCCAGACATATAAATAAGTCTTAGAGTTTTATCTCACTTTATCTTGGGCATATCAGTGGCATCAAAATGAGTCCAAAAGCCTTAACTTCACCATCTGCTGTGACCTTGAAACAAGGACAGAGTAAATAAAGTGGCCTTTATAAAATCTGCACACAGGAAAGGCTTGAAACTCTAAAATGAAAGTTGATGACTGATCTTCCATCTGCGGTAGCCTGTCAGGCTTTTTTCATTAGTAATGCAGCTCAATAGGATGCAGCCAGGACTCACGATGCACTCGTGTGGTTTGTTTACTCTTCTGCACGTATTATCCCAACAGAGTGTTATTAGACCTGGGGTGTGTGTGTTATGTAAGACTATATACACATGACTACTTGATCCATTATTGTGGCCTTGTGTCTTGACCATGACAGGAAAAGTTTGATGTTTGTTAATATACAACAATACAAACACTTATTACTATAATGTAAACCATTTTTAAAACCATATATTTTATTGTTTTTATAATAATCCATAAGATATCCATATATAAATAATCCACAGACACCCAAATAGGTTTATCCTAGTGTCCTAAAATTGAATCCCCATCCAAAAATTGAAAAAGTAGGCATATATTATGTATAAAGACACAAGACCCAATTAATACTGTTAAAAAAGATAAATGTGTAAAATATTATTTACTATATTATATTTAGTTTTGATTGTTACATTATGTTTTTTCTACATAAAATGTACAGTAGCACTATACTGTCAGTCGTATTATTAATTTAAATCAAAATGTATTTATTTTCATCAATTCTTTTTGCTTATTTATTTACTGATTATTTACGTAATAAGTAAATGACTAAATATATACCTATATTTATTTTAATTGATGTATATGTTATTTATTTTAAGCACTAGTTTTGGGTTATTTAGCTATTCATTATTCATTTTAATCAAATATATTAATTAATTAATTATTTTCATTTTATATTCATTTATTTTCCTTTTAGATTTATTTATTTTTTTATTTTTTATTTTAATACAATTTATTTTAATAAAATGAAAAAAGATAAATGTAACATATTTGCTAAATATTTAGTTTTGATTGTTACATTATATTTTTTCTATATAAAATATACAGTAGTACTATACTGTCAGTTGTATTAGTTATTTAAATCAAAATGTATTTATTTACTTTTAACAGTTTAATTATTTTCAATTGTTTTAGCTTATTTGGTTATTTATTTACTGATTATTTATTTTTAATAAATAAGTAAATGACTAAATATTTATTTTATCTATATTTATTTTAATTAATTATTTAAATGCTATTTATTTTAAATCAACAGTTTTTGTTTATTTAGCTGTTCCTTATTTATTTTAATCAATTATATTCAATTATTATTTATTTTCATTTTATATTCATTTGTTTTAATTTATTTATTTTACTATTTTTTATAATAATTTTTTAATAAAATGTATTTGTTTATAGATTGTTTAATCTTTTTCTAATAATTGTTTTATTATTTATTTTTTTCAAAAGAATTCCATTGCTTTTCTCTAAACTTTTCCACAGACCTCCCCAGAACTTTCTTGCAGCTACCTGGTGGTTCACAGACCCCAATTTGAGAACCCCTGGCCTAATGTTCAGGTCACATGACCAGCTGAAAATGACTCACTTCATCCCGTAATCATGGCTGACTGCAAAAATCTCATGTTTACAATGGTATATGTAACCAGAAACATTTGTCTATACAAAACTTCATTGTCAACCTAAAACCTAAAGTTGCTCACCTGAGGATTGTCTTCCATCACACTACGTATCTTGTCCACCACGTCAATGCGGTGTTGGCTGTGAAGGGCATTGATCAGCTTGGCTAGGTTGGCGTCACTATCGCGTATGGTCCAGTGCTGCAGAGCAGCGTATGCCCTCTCGTGATCAGCCGTGTAGCCGTTGGAAAAAGCGGCCACCTCTCGCTCAGTGGCACTGGCCAGAGACTTATACATGTCAGTCCACTGACTGCCAATCTGTGCTGCCACCAGCTTCAAGATGTCAACACCTAGAGAATGAGAGGAAAGGTCAATCTTATGTTTGTCTACTGTACACAGTAGTTTAAACCTCAAAAACAAGCACAGCACAACACTCATTACCTTTGACAAGCTGTACTGATATATTACAGTTTTTTAAAGTATTAATATGTTTATTTAGGATGCATTACACTGAAGACTGGAGTAATGGCTGCTGAAAATTCAGCTTTGACATTACAGGAATGAATTACATTTAGATATAGTAAAACAGAAAAGAATTATATTAAATTGCAATAATATTTTAAAATATTATTTTTACTTTCTTTTGATGAAATAAATGCAACCTTGGCATGATGTGCTTTTGGGCACAGTCTAGTCTAGACAGTGAGGAATGGAATCATACAGTGCAGAAGGGCAGCGCTCTAGGGTTACAGTACACCAGCGGCTCCTGTGGGACATGCTGTCCCATGGATAAGGTCATATGAATGACCTAGATTGATGCCTGTGTTTATATATTTTGGTGTAGAGTGACAAACAGATGCCTCGAGGAAATCCTTCTAAGAGTGAACCCCTGAAGCAAAACCAGCAAAACCCCTGAAATAAAAACCTTTTTATTTTTATTTATTTTTTTTTAACTCACACTATACTCATATATTTGGGATATTTCCACTTGATACAGTTTTTTGCTCATAAGGTTAGGGATCTCAATGCACCTCAAACCAAAATATTAAACTTCAGCATGTGGCATCTCACACCATTTGTGCTATAGTCAACAATGAAAAATCAAGAATCACAAATAGATGAATAGAATTACTTTTAGGTGATTTTTCAAAAAAAAAGGAAAAAGAAAATACCCCAGATTTTGTGGAAAATCCCACAGATTCACATTGAAGAAGGCACTGAAACTAAAACTAAAACCATAAATAACATTTTGTTATCTGAAATAAAATAAAATAACTGAAAATAAATAAATACATTTAAAGCTTACATTTATTTTATTTCAGGTAGCTTCCAAGGCAACATTTCTTCATTTCCTTTAATTTAAAATGAAGTAGGCCTACTAAATAAAAATATATAGAGACATTTTATTAATAAAAATAAAAATGACAAAAAAACAACAACAAAATTACTAAAACTTTAACAAAGATTTAAGTAAAAACAGAAAACATAAAAATAAAATCTCATGAAATAAGACAAAAATGCAAACAAAATCTATAATTGTACATCAATGAAACTAGAATAACTTTGCTATGGATCAGAATATAACAGAGACATGAGTGAACACCATAGCAATCGCATAGCAATGTGCTAAAAACACATTAGCGATGACATTACAACACATCAGTCGTAAGCAGTGAAAATGTAAAATGGAACAACTTTAAAAAACAAACAAGTAAATAAAGAAATAAAATCAACTGTAAAGTATTAAAAATGTAAGACACTTCAATGTACCAATAACTTTATACTACAGTTTCTTAAAAACTCTTGTGTAAGAGACTAAGTTAAAGCACAAATCTAAATCACGTAAACTTTCATCAAGAGAGCCCAATACAAAACAGCATAGATCAATGTAATCCACGTTGAATTAGTCTCTACGGCAGATAAACGTGACTGAGTTCGGCGTAACAGGATGATTGTAGGGGACAACTGCTGCTGGAAGGTATTAGAGCATCTATCTGTAAGCCAGATCTGTCTTGTTTGGGATCCATCTATAGCAAATTCACTGGAGCTCTCAGGAGGATAGTGTGCCACAGATTGTACTGCGGATCTAAAAATGCCAAGGCCTGCGGGCTGCCCATCCTCTCGCCTGTTGTTTCCAGAGGTCCCTACGGCATGGCAGGTTGTTAAAGGAGGACGGGCTCTGTCTGAGTGACTTAGGCCAAAGTCGATGGGTTGCGTGATGCTTTCCCATGTCTATGATTGTACTGCGTGATGGTTGCCCTAGTCCCGAAGGCAACTTTTATGGAATGCTGGGAAAACACGCGTCGCTGCTATCTGAATGTACAGTGTGCTTACAAATGTCTTCAAGCTTGTGCTTCAGTCAGCAAGTACAATGTTAGTCTTACAGTCTTAAACTAATGTGACTTGAATATTTGTTATTATTTAATATTTATATTTAACATTATTTAGTAATATTATTTTATATATTTGAATATTTGTCCAATTAGGTGTATACAGTAAATCTGTCTATCTATCATCTATTTATATATTGTATATTTTATATATAATATTATAGATACATAAAGAGATATATACATAGATAGATAGATAGATAGATAGATAGATAAAAAAATTGTATTTGTTATATAAAACAGTACGACAGTTTTCAACATTGATATTTTTGATCAAATAAATGCAACCTTTATGAGATAAAAGACTTCATTCAAAAACATTAAAAAATCTTACCAACCCCTAATACTATTGCATAAATAAAATATGTATTTTATATTAATGTGTATTTAAATATTACAGTGTATAAAAAAATACAGTACATGGTAGGAATGAAACTGTATGAGAATTTCACATCACGGTTATAGTGACCAAAATTAAGGTATTGTTAAAATATGCTTAAAAAGTACACTGAATCAAATGATTTTTATTTTATTTATTTTTATTTAGATCATTGAAGAGCATTTTACAAGACAATACATTCAGTCTTTCTACTTCACAATTTTACATTTAATTTAACATGTTACTTGCTGCTTCTTCAATTTCTGAGTAAAAATAGTTTCAAAGTAAAGCTCTGCTTAATGCAAGACAGTATTTCATTGTCACATGAGATGTATTCGAGACACATACTAGGTGTAAGCGGCTGAACACTTGTGATCGGACCACCCTATATTAATCTTCTTAATACCATCTGTAAATGGGGCACATACAAAAAGCGTTATGTAAAAGTGGAAAAACACCTTATGGCTCATTTGCATGTACGAAGACAATAGCTTGTCAGCCCCAGCTGTTTACAATAGAACATGTAACTTAACACTTAACGTCTTCATATGAGAATTCAAATGAGATGGCAAACCAGCTGCAACAGGTCTAGGTTGGCTGCAAAACAAAAGGTTCCTCAAAGGGAGTCAGGACTTCCCCCTTTTAGTGAGTTGCTGTGGTGGCTTTGCCGGAATGTCTCACCGCAACGCAGTCATCCCATAAATTCGTGACACCTCATACGCCGTACCAGCCGCAGTAATTACCACTTCCCCATCAGAACAATGAAACCGTTCAGCTGATGAAGACCAGGGGAGGCTCACTAGCAAGGGGATCCTATAAGCTTCCCCCGAGTTTCCTTGACTCCTAAACAAAATGCTGGCAATGTTGAGCTCACCCATGAAGTTCCTAATCGTCTCTTATAAAAGCCCCAGCCCACCCTGATTCTGAGCAGTGGGCTTTTATAGATAACACCTATGCAGAGGTTGTTATATGAGGCGTACATGCGGGTGGTTCTACGTCTTTGATCTCCGCTATGTGTGCTTTGTTATACCTCCAATGAAAGAATTCATTATTTGTACAATCGCTCCTTCATCTTTATATATGTTTCCCATGCAGCCCTTTATGGCCATTATTTCACTAATGTAGTAAACGGACACACATGCACTTCAGGCCGCCCAATTACACACCTTGAATGCATTAGGGAAATGTTTTGTGTTATGTTCGTTCGCGGAGGCAACCGGCTGTGTAAAGGTTACCTGTGCTTTCTAACATGATTCGAGGAGGCTCTACTATCTCAGTTTAACTCAAAAGTTCAACGTGTAATAAATTCCTTGCTCGCCGAAGTCAATAAACAATGAAACTGTTCACATTTAGGAGCGCAAGGGAGAAAAACACCACAGTAAAAATAGCACAAGTGTTTTTTTGGTACCTGGTGGAAGTGTTTAACATTTTTTTACATTTTATGATCGTGAGCAGGTCATTGATTCCCCCTTTCCTTGATATTCCACTATTTTCAAGGCCAATTAACAATGAAATACCATAAAACTACTCTTAAGGTGGTGTTGTATTTTGCTCATATAAATATTATTAATAATTAACAGCAATATCTTAATAATAATAATTGTTGGGAGTCCAGAAAGCTGTAAAAATTAACATTACAGTTTCAGTTCAAATCCAGTACCTTTGTTTGGGGTATATTTTTGGTTGCTAGGGTGTTAAGGTGCGGTCAAATTGATTTCATTGGTGTAATCCATTCATTTCAATAGGAATCCAATGAATTGGGAACTTTTCATGAGGACAAAAGTTTTTCCCAGACAGATTTCACAATCAGGTTCAGTTGGTCATGCAAATTCTCTGCATTGACCAACAGAAAGCTGCTTGGTTTGAAAGTCACCTCTGTGTGATCTGTGATTCATATGTCACTACACTATTGACAACAGATGATTTTTGCACATTAAATTTTGCTGATGCGTGTACATCCTTATGGGTGGTTGCTAGGTGGTTTCTTATTAGAATTAAACTCAAAATAGCTCTAAATAGCTGAAAGTCTTACATTCCCTTTTTCAATGTGAGTATAAGACATATTTTCACTCATTTGATTACTCATTTTATCATATACAGACAATTTAATGTACCAGTCACATCTATAGCACAAATGGTGGGGGATGAGTTGCATACTAAATACTTATGGTTAAGTGTTTGCTCAAGTGTGAGGTTCCCACAGAACATACAGTAGCACCATGAATTCAGACATCTCTCATGACACATAAGTCAGTCCCACCAATCATCTCCCACCAGGCTATGTCCACTGATAAACTCCTCTTACTCTCAAACCACAAAGAACTGGAATAATCTGGTTCTAACTACTCAAGCACAGTCATACACACACAGACGGACAACTGAGGCTCATATAATTCAATGCCCATCGCTACAGTCTTGACTAACCTAGCAGTCTCTTTTGCATATAGTAACAACCAGGTTATGGGGCAGAGAGTGTGAAATTAATAATAAAAGAGAAAGAGAAACACCAGAGACGTAAAACAAATGCTACCCAAGGAGCAGAATGGGAAACAGAGGGAGATCAGGTTCTGTATGATCATGTGACTGACAGAATACAAGAGAGGTGATCTTGACATTGGTCTTGGTTGTGTAACTGTTGATGTTCTCAATACCATACGCACTGGTGTGATGACAGATCCATAAATGCTCTAGTGCATTATAATTTCATTGTATCACTATTCAGGTTGCAAAATACTGGGTGTCTGTGCATCCCCCCGAGAGGATATAGTTGTTAACAATTTTTCATAAATCCATAAATGGCATCCATCAATCTAGTTCTAGGTGAAGCGTGTAAAGTTTCCCTATTTGATGATACTCTGCCTGCCTGCCATTGGTCAGCCAATGGGTAGCCACACCTTAAAATCACACCATTGGTTCCATTGTTGTTGCTGTGCTGGGCTGGTTGGGATTCTCAAACAAACAAAACAATGTTTTGAAACCACCACAGTTTTTACAATTTTCTGGGAAAATCAACCAATGAATGATTTACTTACAGATAAGCTGGGATAGGAGAATGTATTTTAACATTAAAAAATACACATCACCTTTAATGAAGTTATTTGGTTGGATAACTTTAGTGTAAAGTTGAATTTACATTAGCAGTTAAGTGCTATTCACACTACACACTTCTTCACACATTCTGAAATAATGTACTTTGGCAATATATATATATTTTTAAATTGCAGTTTAAGTTGATTTTTGAATTCATTTTTCAATGAAGCAACCTAATGTTCCTTCGTTACTAGTTCTAAAGTGACATTTTTGAATTAGTAACGGAGACTTGGGCTCAGCTGTTAAACTGTAAAGAGGACATGATAATGGAAAAGAAATATGAGATATGAGGAAAAATTTTAGGGCTGTAGTGTTCTCTTACAAAACTATTGTGTTCCCCTGAGAAACTCTGAGTTTGCTAACAGAAGCATTGAAATATAGTACTTCCTCCCATCTTATCTTATTAAGCAAACACAAAACATTGAAATATAACTATAAAAATACAAAAATATAACTCACCCTGTCCATTTGAGTAGTAGATCCACCTCTCCTTGGTCTGTGCCGGAGAGCTGGGCTTCTTATGGATGGCTTTCTCCATGATGCTGCTGGGATCCTGTCTGGGACCCTTCTTTAGCACCCGCGAACTGCGCTTTACGCTGCAC
>JAUZSZ010000134.1:22575264-22585876 GCA_034780575.1 Labeobarbus marequensis
CTCCTAAACAAAATGCTGGCAAAGTTGAGCTCACCCATGAAGTTCCTAATTGTCTCTTATAAAAGCCCCAGCCCACCCTGATTCTGGGCAGTGGGCTTTAATAGATAACACCTATTGCAGAGGTTGTTATATGAGGCGTACATGCGGGTGGTTCTACGTCTTTGATCTCCACTATGCGTGCTTTGTTATACCTCTAATGAAAGAATTCATTATTTGTACGTTCGCTCCTTCATCTTTATATACGTTTCCCATGCGGCCCTTTATGGCCATTATTTCACTAATGTAGTAAACGGACACACATGCACTTCAGGCCGCCCAATTAAACACCTTGAATGCATTAGGGAATGTTTTGTGTTGTGTTTGCGAAGGCAACTGGCTGTGTAAAGGTTACCTGTGTTTTCTAACACGATTCGAAGAGGCTCTACTATCTCAGTTTAATTCAAAAGTTCAGCATGTAATAAATTCTTTGCTCGCCGAAGTCAATAAACAATGAAATTGTTCACGTTTAAGAGTGCAAGGGAGAAAAACACAGCAGTAAAATTTTTTTTTGCACCTGGTGGAAGTGTTTAACATTTTTTTACATTTTACGATCGTGAGCAGGTCATTGGTTCCCCCTTTCCTTGATATTCCACTATTTTCAAGGCCAATTAACAATAATAAACGGAGGAATTCCAATAGGGTCCTCACACCATCAGTGCTCAGGCCCTAATAAAATATCATAAAACTACTCTTAAAGTGGTGTTGTATTTTGTTCATATAATTATTCATCATAAATAATAGTAACATCTAAATAATAGTAATTGTTGGAAGTCCACAAAGAAATCAACAAAGAAAAAAAATCAACATGTTACACTTTCATAATTTCAGTTCAAATCCAGTACTTTTGTTTGGGGTATATTTTTGGGTGCTAGGTTGTTAAGGTGTAGCCAGATTTATTGTTTCGTGGGTGTAATCCATTCATTTCAATAGGAATCCAACGGATTGGGAATTCTTCATGAGGACAAAAGGTTTTCCCACACAGATTTCGCAATCGGGTTCAGTTGGTCATGCAACTGCCAAGGGGAAGTCGTGGCCTAATGGTTAGAGAGTTGGACTCGTAATCCAAAAGTTGCGAGTTCGAGTCTCAGGTCCGGTAGGGATTGTAGATGTGAGGTGATCTTGAGGTTGGTCTTGGTTATGTAACTGTTGAAGTTCTCAATACGATACGCACTGGTGTGATGACAGAGCCACAGATGCTCTAGTGCATTATAATTTCATTGTATCACTATTCAGATTGCAAAATCCTGGGTGTCTGTGCATCTGCCTGAGGGCATATAGTCATTAACACTTTTTCATAAATCCATAAATGGCATTCATCAATCTAGTCCCCGGTGAAACATGTAAAGTTTTCCTTTTTGAGGACACTCTGCTTGCCTGCCATTGGTCAGCCAAACAGGTAGCCACGCCTCAAAATCACACCATTGGTTGCATTGTTGTTGCTGTGCTGGTCAGGTCAGGATTCTCAAACAAACAGAGCAATGTTTTGAAACCACCAGAGTGTTTACAGTTCACTGGGAAAATCAACTACGAATGATTTACTTACAGATAAGCTGGGATAGGAAAATGTATTTTAACATGAAAAAAATACACATCACCTTTAATGAAGTTACTTGGTTGCATATCATTAGTGTACAATTTGAATTTACATCAGCACTTAAATGCTATTCACACTATGTCCACATTTTTACCTCTACAAACTTCTTCACATCCTCTGAAAATATGTACTTTGGCAATATATTTTTTATAATTGGAGTTTAAATTTACTTTTTTAATAGTTTGGACTCGTCAGTTTAATCGGGTATTTTGATGACACTTTCAATAAACATTCTGATGAAAAATGATTAAAAAAATGAAACAATTATATATATATTAAAAAAAAAGAGTCAGACTTATCAGACTATGTTGTTCTGGAGCTTTTAACAGGACATGACGATAGAAAATTAAAAAATATCTTTTAGTGCTATAGTGTTCTCTTACAAAACTATTGTGTTCCTCTGAGAATCTCTGAGTTTGCTCACAAAAGCACTGAAATATAGGTCTTCTTCCCATCTCATATTATTTCCATCACAAAAGTTTTGTAAGCAAAAACAAAACATTGAAATATATCTATAAAATTGCAAAAACATAACTCACCCTGTCCATTTGAGTAGTAGATCCACCTCTCCTTGGTCTGCGCTGGAGAGCTGGGCTTCTTGTGGATGGCTTTCTCCATGATGCTGCTGGGATCCTGTCTGGGACCCTTCTTCAGCACTCGCGAACTGCGCTTTACGCTGCACACCACGATCACTACCAGCACCAGCAGAAGCAGCAGGACTATCATCCAAGGCAGGTGCTCATTGATGTCAAAGTGCTTGTGTGTGCTAGGCCGCGGTGCACCCCTGCGGATGGGCCGGTAGCCCAAACCTTGGGCTTTGCCCTCAGACAGAGTCTCCATGGCCTGTTGATTGGCAAGCTGGGGGTCTCGTGATAAGGAAAACTTGTTTTGCAATTTATGGAGGCCCTGAGTTACAGTGATTAAGAGTCCACCATCCTCATCACTAGCCTTGGAGGAAGCTGTGGTTGTGAGAATGTCGTCTTCAGCGTCGAGGGCCGTTTCTGTGCTACTGAGGACCGGCCCGGCTATATCCTGAATCTCTGTATCTGCTAAAACTGCAGTACTTGCTGTGTGCAGAGTGCATCATATAATTGCAGACAAAAACAGAGACAGAGAGAGAGAATTAAATACAGTCCTAAAGATGAGCTTAACCTAGACAACAAAACAGAAGGGAGAGTATCTAAAACTTTAATCCAGCATCAAGCTGGCATGTGTTGATAGCAAAGTGGAGCTGTGCTGCTCAGCCAACATAATCTCATATGGATTTCTCATCTTAACTGCTCAGATTTGACCCAAAAACTAAAGTCAATGCAAGGAATCAGAAACAGTTTTCTTCTGAAAATAAGAGATTAAGACTAATACTACTGGCAATACTATGACTGCGTTGGTGAAACACTTTTTTTTTATGATTTTGCATATTTTTACATATACACTAATGTTCAAGAGTTTGGGATGATCAGTAAGTGTTTTTTTTCTTTAAGAAATTAACACTTTTATTTAGCAAAGATTTGTTAAATTAATCAAAACTGGCAAAATAAACATTTATAATGTTACTAAAGACTTCTATTTCAAATAAATGAGGTTCTTTTGAACTCTATTCATCAAAGGCTTCTGAAAAAAATGTATCACAGTTTCCACAAAAATATGAAAAAGCGCAAATGTTTTCAACTTTGATAATAATAAGACATTTTTCTTGAGCACCAAATCAGCAAATCACATGATTTCTGAAGGGTCATGTGACACTGAAGACTACATAGTAATGATGCTGAAAATTCAGCTTTGCCATCATTAATTATAACTTACATTTTAAATAATGACATTTTAAAATCTATTTAAATAGTTAAAAAAAGAAAACAGCTCTTTTACAATATTTCTTTTTTATTATTGTATTTTAGATTAAAAAAAAAATTTATGCAGTTTTCTCTGAAAAACATTTTAATAATCTTACCAAGAATTAAAACTCTTGATAGATAGTGTATGTATGTGCGAATTAAAAGGTGTTAAATAATTTTCATGCATCTTTCATGCATATCATTAATATTACTATTATTAAGAATAACATAATTATGAGACAATAAGTGCCTAGCAGGCACTAAGCAGGGAATTTTACAAGCTATAGCTCATACAGCAACATCCGTACAGGCTTAAAAAGAGTCCTCTAAAGAACATACACAAAAACATCACATACAACCATTGCTTTATTTAAACACCAAATTAGGGAAGTTGATGAAGGGGTTGAGCAATCAAGTTGAAAAGAGGGAGCTGTTAGTAACAACAGAACCAGTGGATGAAAGTACTTGTACAACAAGAGTTCATCTAGCTAAGTAGACACACTTTATTCAGTAAAGAATGGCTTTATACTAAGCTTTTTCACTCTCACCTCTATATGCTGACTCAGTGGTCGAAACTGTGGAATCGGAGGCCTCTCCAAGTAGGACAAAGATTGCACTGGCTGGAGTTGGCCCACACACACTATCGGTCTTTTCTGTGCCTTTGATCAGCAGCGTTAAGCCCAGAGACAAGCAATCTGTGTGAGATTGGCACCTCAGAGCATCTGATGCCACGTCGGAGAAGGTGCCACGCTGACATGGCCGGCAGCGCACATCCTCTGTCTCACTCCCTCGCTTTCGGACGCCCCACCCCGGTGGACACAATGAGTACCGCTGACATTTTCCACCCTGGGAGAAGCTGCCTGGCGGACACACGCACAACCGATCGGTGGTGGACGTACAGGGAGTTTTCTCGACAAATGGCGCTTGGCAGCGTCTCTGACAGCGGTGGCACTGCTGAACACCGTTCTCGCCCCGGGTGAAGGTGCTATCCGGGCAGGGGCTGCATTCCCGTACGCTGGCCTCTGTGCAATGGGAGGACACGTAGGTGCCCGCCGGACACTTGTCGCACACCAGCTTGTTACCAGTGGCGGGGTCGATGTGGTGGTAGTGTCGAGGAGACAAGGGCTTCTCTGTGGTCGGGATGGGGGTCAGTGTGTGGGTTAAGACGTCACTAACTGCAGTGAACAGCAGCTAACAGCAATGAAAGAACAACAAGAAGACTGTTATGCAATGACAGTACAAACAACCAAAACACACAATAAATGTCTATTTAGCATGAATGACCACTGCATCATCAGTTTGTATTGTTAGAGGAGTCAACAATGTGATGATAAATAAAACCACTGGTGCTAGAAAGGAGTCAAGTTCTTCATTTGTTTGATGATGACTACATACTCATGTAGACAAGTTTGACATGTCATAGTCACCAGTTGAAGAGTCACTAATTCAAGAAAATGAGCCAACAGCTGATGAAATGGAAGTAGCGACAGATGTTTTCTTCCATGTTGCGACGTACATCAGAGTAAAATGAATTATTGGAAAAAAATGCAGGGTGAGGCGGGTTTATTTAGACAAAATGATTGGTGATGTCCAGTATATGTCATAAGAAAAGTCTGTCATTTCACAGGACAAAAAAAAAAGAAACACATGAATGGATGGATGAATGTATTTAGAAAACAGATTAACTTCCATTTCATGCCAACTTTAAGCATTATCACTGCATTTAGGAAAATTTAGAAGAACGATCACTGAAACTGAAGATTGTGAAAACCATAAAACACTGCTCAAAATGGTATCCACTGTATAAGGCATATAAATAAATAAATAAATAAATAAACTCTATATTTGGATGCACTATTTATAAAGGCCCATTCACCTTTCTCAAAAGTTGATTATTTATTTGTCAAAAAATGTATATTACTAAAGGGCAAATGCATTGTTTATTTGAATTTATGCATTTTTCTTTAGAATACTCCTTTCAATTCATTAGTGATATAGGAATATTTTCAAAATGTTCAGATTTCAAAGTCTCATTTTTTTCAATTTCATCAGATACCAATAAAAAAAACTGCTAAGTTTCACCACCCTCTGCAGTGAAAAACACTGCTTTGCATTGTCCAGGATGAGTGGGAAGCTTTGTTTTTGTTGAATTTGTCTTTTTTTTCATTCAACTGAAGTCTGAAAAAGAATATTATTGTATATGTGTGTATTTACTGTTAACCAGTACAGTATGCTGTACAAAAAATATTTCCCATTGGGCTTAAAAAATTAGACTGATTACATTGAAAAAGAGAAAAACAGAATATCACAACAACTGTTAGTTTTACGTTTAGGTATTGAGCATTTCTCAAAGAGAATATTGATGTCATAAATAATATGGAGTAGATGACCTCAAGAACTTTATATTGTGACATGCAGTGGCATCGGATCAACACGCAAGCAGAAACGTAAGCAAAACAACAAAGTCTGCATAACATTTACACAGTCTACAACAAATCACCCATGCAAAAACACTTTACAGACCAACAACAGGGAACCCTGGAATGCGTTGACAGCACTCTCACTGCCCGGTGACCTTCAGAATAACTTTTAATGACAAGAAGCCTGTAAACACAGCCGTTCTAAACTTACTACAGCTTGAGAGTGCTACACTGAAAGCCAAATTCCGATCATAACAGTCCCCCTCTTTCCAGCAAAGCTGACTGCACAGCATGTTAACTGCACCTAAAATTCTTTATTATGCTAGCCCACATCTGAATTCCGCACCTAAATGGGGCTTTGGCCATGACAGGCATCTTGGGCTCAGTACAAAAGTCGTCACCAAAAAATATGATGCTGGAAAGCGCAGCACACAAGGGCCTCGCTGCATCATCAGTTTCTAAACACAAAGTTCTATTAACTGCTGATCATGAATCCCCTGGAGTTTTATTACAGTTCCTCAACAACAGACCGCACAGAAGACTAGTATAAAAGTGCAGGAGACTAATTTCCTTGCTAATACGGGGAGGGCTGAATCAAAACAAACATGACATTAATATTCTCCAGCCAACACATACTGACATCGCTGGGAACCACGGGACGATGCCAGAGCGCTTGGGTTCGGATGCACATGTTGTTCTTCGTGAGGTGATGGGGATTGTTTCAGGAGGAAAGACTGAACATGAATAGCGATTAGACAAAGCTGTGCTTTCCCAGCGGCCTTAGCTCTAGAAGAGGGCCAGCAGTGAGCTAACAGACGAGGTTTTGAAGTAGGGCAGTGAGGGGGACAACTCCACTGATGACAGGACAATGTCTGTATGCTTAGTGTGCTTCTAAAGCAAAGAATGAGTAACTGTTGTCTCACGAGTCGGTTTTCTTTCAGCCGGCTCTGGAAAAAGGAACTGGCAACCCAAGATAAGAGGAACACTTTTTCACGCACTCTTGCTTTCGATAACCACAAGAAGGGATGTGATGTACAAAACACTAAGACATGTTACAATTCCACCTTGTCATCCCACACTAAACAGCGGCTGGGTTAAAAGGGCACTTGTGCAAAACCTAATTTGGACATTTTTATGGAAGCTTATATAAATATGACTTCTTACGTGAGAGTGTATTCGCATTCTTGCCATCCATGTCTGTGTAATGTCTCGACTTTGGGAAATATGCAGTTCTGGCACCAATTCAAAACGAACCCTTTTATAGCTGTGACTTTCAAACTGTCACTTTCATAGAAACTCATACACAAATAATATTCCAAAATGTTTATTCTAAATGCTAAATCAGACATATTATTACCTATAAGGCAATGAGAAACAAAGCTTCTTTAACTCAATTACGACTTAATTTTATCTTCTCTTCACCAGAAAACAGACCTTAACCATAAAGCCTACTACATTTGATAGGCTACATGAATTTCTAAGGCCTTTAAACTGTTAACATGATCATACTTTGCTGGAAAAAAAGTGTTATACACAATCTACTATATGATTTCTGTCCTCTCATTGACAGTTCATATATTTTTAGCAAGTAATTTTAGAATAATTCTAAAAATGTCCTCTTCAGGTTGTGGTGCAGAGTTTTTTTTCTCTGTGTGATTTTTACTGATTTTATTAAGTGAACATAAGAACAGCTTTCATATCATTAATAATTTACTGGAACATTTACTTATCTATACATTTTTTTTTAGAAAAATCATGTTAAAATATAAGTATCAAACATGATACAACAGGCTTTATGGCACTGTATTATGTTTTGCCCTATACATAATTAAAAAAACAGAGCTTTGATCATAAAACTATGCATTAAAATATAAAATATATAGGGAGATATAGACAACTGATATTTACATGCATTTTATGCAAGTAGTCTGCTATACTGTTATAAGCTTATCAGAACCTCATCATACTTTTGGCCATATAAATATCAACTACTACACTAAATTGGGCGATTTTGCTCAGTTTGGTGTTTCTAAATAAAACTGAGATATTTTTTCCTCTTTGAGAATGCACTCTGTATTTCACTCTATCGTACTATAGGTATAGGAGCCATAAAAGCCTATGAAAATGTATGAAATATTATACAAAACATAAAACATATTCAAACTTTTTATATATATTTTGAAATATTTTAAACTGTAAGATTTTCAATTAACAATAGATTTGTCTGAATATTATTTCATATGTCAGGCTTTACTAGGTTATATTTAAAACCGTAATGTACACTTTCCAATGCTTGATTGTTGGCTTGAGCTGCTCTTATGAGCTATCTATGATGTTTTGTAATGACTCATGGGGTTTCCTGACTAACCTTTGAGTAAATGGACTTGGCTTTTCGCTGACACATGAGCTTGCAGAATTACATAACTTCACATTTATTTATACTTAATGAGTAATCAATGATGTAACTAAATATTGAACATATGTGGGGTGACCAAATGCAAAAGTGACAGAGAACAACCCCCTAATCTGGGGTGTGTCTCAGTGAATTTGCCTATGAACTTCAGCATAGATTTTTGAATGTTCGTTGCTCTCAAGACAAACATAGCATGCAAATTTACAAGAACAGACACAGGGACAGATGTGATACCATCAGGACTCCTTGTGCCAGACTCCGCTAGACAAACAGGGCACCTGTTACACCTCTGATACATCATAACTGAAGACTGCAAAGCAAGAACAAACTCTCCCTGTCTGGAGGCATTCGTGCCCACTTTATAATCGACAACAGCCAACGAGTCTGCAGGCAGCATGAAAGAAGAGGAATATTCCTGCAAATGTCAGGCCACCTGCCAAACACATTGCATCATTTGCGTCAATGCCAACGAATACGTTTTTCGAGGGTTCATGGATGATTTAAACCAACAGAGCAAATTGCTAAGCCTTCTGGTGTTGTGAGAATAACAATGCACATTAGCCTGCATGGGTGTCAAACCAGTGAATCCATTTTTTGAAAACTGAGTAGCAACAGTAAGCTGTGTACATTATGGGATTTAAAGGTCCCCTGATAAAGGCCTGCTAATGGATGAGCCAGTATGAAGTGATATACCAAATTAACCTCAGCTGACTTCCTACTGCATGGGGATATTAAGTAATGTAAATCTTTACAATACAATAGGCATATTAAGTCATGTCAAAATGGCATTGTCTATAAAACAATAACATAAGTCATGCACATGTCTTACAAATGAAAACGTATAGAAAATATCAAACCAATCACATCAAAACCATGACTATATAGGCATATTAAATCATATGAATCACTAAGACTCAATAAAAAATATCAATAGAGAATATCTTCAAAACAAAAACCACATTAGGAACATTAAGTCAATGTTTTTAAAATGATATCAAGGCGGTGGTTTTAAGTAAAACACATGTCTGTAAACTAATAAGCCATAATAACTACAACATTGTAAATACACTTGAAATAATGTATACTCGTAAGCAGAAAAATACACTTCCCACCATAAAATAGCTCAAATTGAGTTCCTAATTTAACCTCTAACAATTCCACATTTAATAGAATTGTTATTCAGCGTTATTATTATTAAATATTGACTAATATATGAAATTAGTACCACAAACATTAGCCTACAATAATACTCTTAAGACTCTGTTTATCCATTTTAAGCTGTGTCTTAAACCGAGGTGTGTCACCCTAACTATTAATTCGTTTGAAAGGAAAATAACTGCCTTATTATCCTGTCCTCATCTTTTGTTTGGGCTCCATCCTCAGTACACCAACTGTCCCTTTAAATCCAACAAAAGCCAGAAAATTCGAGAGGACAAGAGAAGCATAATGCCTAAACAAATGTATCCTCCACTTACCATTATCAGCGACCAAGTCAAAGACATTTTCCCAGGCAGTGTCCTAGTGGAATCACTCTTGTTTAAATATGCCCAGGTCCACATCTGTTACTTTTCGGCTTCATAGGTGGAGCATCAGCATCTCCGCATCAACAGGACACCCACATCGTTGTGAGGTATTGTCCCTTTGTTGAGTTATTCCCTCAGTGTACAAATTTCGTCCACTGACGCCTTTTTATAGTCTGTGCCCCGGCGTGCACGGGTTTCAAGTAGTAGGGGATAAGCGCTTCGTTTTGGAAGAAGAACGCTATAATTCCCATAGCGATGATGGATGGATGTGTGGACTGAAGTCTGGCTGCTGTTTGTCCAGGTTACGGATTCCTTGTGCCGCAAAGACGGGCTGCGGATGATGGGCGGGTACCGGCGACACACGTCACAACCGAAACTCGCCACTGGCTGCTCGTCTGCGCCGCACGCCGTATGACAGGCTTGATACGAGACAGTTTCCGGGAAGATACTGGGGGAGTTGTGGTGAAAGTGTAGTCTACCCTACAGGGCGATAGACTAACAAATAGTATGACTATTTGTTACAATAGTATGACTAAGGTGTTGCACAGGTACGCCTACACAAAGTAATAAAGTTAATTATTGTCATTGTGGCAAATCATTACAGTAAATTGGACAATGTGACCTCAACCATATAACTTATATACTTATATAAAGACAAATATAAAAGGCCTATATAAAATGTATAAAAACATATATAAGATAACATGCTGAATAAACAATGTATGTACAAATAATATATATATATATATATATATACACACACACACACACACACACACACACACACTATA
>JAUZSZ010000134.1:22621661-22634146 GCA_034780575.1 Labeobarbus marequensis
TTCCTCCTCCTCCTCATCCTCTCCTTTACTGCCGTGAGACAGCAGCCGGCGGAAAAGACTACAGTAACGCGTCATGGCCTCTCACACACGTCTGAGAGTGTGTGTGTGTGTGTGTGAACGGTGTGTTTAAAACTGCCAGACCTGTAAATATGTGTCTGAAATATCAAAATGTGTCTCAAAGTCTCTCCCTGTGTCTGTCTGTCTGTGTCTCTCTCTGTATGTAAAACAGTGTCATCGAGTGAGTGACTGTCTGTGCGCCCCTGATATTTGCCTGTGCAAATGTGTGTGTGTGTGTGTGTGTGTGTAAGAGGGGTGTGTCTGTCTGTAATAGAGACATGTGTGTGTGTGTGTGTGTGTGTGTAAGAGGGGTGTGTCTGTCTGTAACAGAGACATGTGTGTGTGTGTGTGTGTGTGTGTGTGTGTGTGTGTGTGTGTGTGTGTTCAGAATGCAACACTAATGCACTGCTTACTGCTTAATAGACTTACTTGCTTGAAGTAAATACTGCATACTGCTTATTATTGAAAAATGGTTTAGAAACAATCTTTATAGGGAATAGCTGTTAAAAATATCAGAAATAATTACAAAGAAATGCCAAGTAACACACTGAATTAAAAGTGAAACTTTGAAGAAAAAATTAATGTTTTCTTGTAAAAGTAAAATAATTTGTTTTATTACTATTTTTTTTACAGTATGCAGCAATGAATATTTCACACAGTACTGTAACCTTGCTACATCCAGCTTAAATCATTTTAAATTTCTGAAATCTTTTTTTTTGCCCCCCTCCCCCCATTTATAATCAGATTTTTTGTAAACAAAACATTAAATACCATTTCATGAAAAATTATTTTGCATAATAATATACACTTTTTATTTTATAATTTACGATTCATTATTAATACTATGCGTCTTTATTAAAATCAGCAAAACTTAAATGCATGACAATGGTTTATAAATACTTTGCAAGTAAAATAACATCGTTATTTGCTTTTTTCATGTGAGAAATGTGAGGTAAAATGAGATTATAGATTCAAATTAAAAATGTTGTTTCGAAATGTCTGAACTTTCTGGCACTTTCTGGGTAAATCTTACAAAACTTTAAAATGTCAAAATTTAAGAAAATTATGATTTGCATAGTAAAAATGCA
The DNA here is from genome assembly GCA_034780575.1 of Labeobarbus marequensis. NCBI lineage: Eukaryota > Metazoa > Chordata > Actinopteri > Cypriniformes > Cyprinidae > Labeobarbus > Labeobarbus marequensis. Next base: position 22,622,807 of record JAUZSZ010000134.1, read on the forward strand.
GCCTGCTTGAGGTCCTTTTTTATTTTTAAGATTTTAAAATTTATTTGTAATATTTTAAAACAGTAACAACATTGTAATACAATTTCTCTTGATGATAATCAGCATAAATTAAATGCAGCACAAAAATAATATTCCATAATAAAAATGCAGCCTACTTTATGACCATTTTATTTTAGGGTATCATTTTTAAAATGTATTTATTTAATAATATGTATGAATTAAATGCAGCACAAATATGATGATGGTGTATAAATACTACAAAGTAAAATAATATATCAACTTTTGTTTCACATTTTATGTGAGGGAAAATGTGCTTAAAGGTTAAAATGGAAATTTTTGAGCATCAACGTATTCTTAAAGTTTTTAAGAAGGAGATGTTAATATCTGCATCACACTGGAAGTGTAAAGTCAAATCGAGTGGATTGCACGATGGATATAGTGCACTCTTCTTGTGTACTAGACATTTTCTGTGTATTTTGTGTACAGTATGCATACAGTTTAAATAGTAAGAGTAGTATGCTTGTATGTTATTGTGAGCACAGCCAACGTCTCTGTGCAAAGTTTGCATGCATCATTAGTCCTGTGCGTTTTTATTATGACAAGCTGATTTTTTATAAATGTCACGTGCATCTGTGGTGTCTCTATAATGGTGTCTGTAGCTACCTTTAACACACAAAGACACTTGTCTCAAAGCACGATCTATCAAAAGTAATTAAGAAAGTCTGTAAGAAACACCGGCGTGAGAAACAGGATCTGTGCGTCCCGCATGCGTAATAGAGCCGCAGGCATCTATTCTGAGAGCGTAAGTTGGTGTTACTGAGAGCGAGAGCTATTTATAATGCTGTTTACAGACTCAAAGTGCTGTGCAGGAGGGTTCTTCATAACACACACACACGGACAGCTCGACTGCACAAGAAGGGCAGGGTTAAACGCAGCTGTAAACATGTGTGTTTGCGGGAGAATGCGTGTCGTCATGGAACAGAGTTTGTAATTGTGTCAGTATGCAAAATCATACTGCTAATGGTAGTTTGTGCTGTTGTTGACCAGCAGGGGGCTCTACAATACTTGCACTGAAGAAAAAACTATGTATGTTCCAGTTTATGGGATCTTTTGAGTCACAAATACACTGTAAACATCATTTTTGACCTAGGTTGCTTCAGTAAGCATTTCTCTTTAAAAAAATTACTAACAATATCAAAGTTATTCTTATGTTTCCTTTATAAAAATCAGTAAAGATTTAAAGTAAAGAAGCACTGGCTGAAGGTGGACGTTTGTAAAGTTATACTTAAAGACCTTTTTCTTGATAATAAAAACTCTAAATTAGCAAATAGACCACAAAAGATGTAGTAGATTGTGTGTGGCAGGTTTAACAGCAAAGTTTTGATCATCATTTAGAGGCCTTAAAATTGTGTAACAAATATGATACAGTTTATAGGGTTAATGAGGACAAATTGTATTAATATTTAGTTACTGTTTGAAAATAAACTTTAAAATAAAAAACTAAAATAAAATGATCCTAAAGTAAAAAAAATTATGCAATTTTTTTTCTAAAAATTTGACATTTAATGTTTTGTAAGATTCACTCAGAGAGTGACAGAAAGTTTAGATATTTCTACAAAAAATTGGATTATAAATATGATGATAAAGAATCAAACTCAACAAAGTACTGTGTAAAATATTTATTGTTGCATACTGCACACACTGTAAAAAAAAAAGAAAAGATTATTATTGTAAGATTATTGGAGTAAGTTTTACAAGAAAATACTATTTCAGTGTTTCTCCTTCAACACTGTGTAATTTGCCATAGGTATTTGTGAAATTTACTAGCAATTTCTGAGTGAAAATCAGTAAGATTTACTTTTATAAATAATTTCCTCTCAGAAAATGCTAGTAAATGTCACAAGTACAAAATAAAAAAATGTATCTACACTCATTGTTTTTCCAGTGTACAGATTTCTTGCAAATTTTCCATTAGTAAAATTATTGATCCATCATCTTTGTAGTCATATCCATGTACTGTACACTAAAAAAAAACTTGCTAGTTGCTAGTAAATTTCAGAAACAATTACAAAGAACAGCAAGAGACACATTGAATTAAATAGCAAATTAAAATTTAAAAAATGAAATACCACTTTCTTGCAAACAGTACTCCAATAACCTTCAAAGTCATTTTTCAGTGTAGTTTTATAGGACACTATGCTATATTATGTTTCTGAAGGTGCATTCACTTTATAAAACCAAGATATCTGAGATATAGTTATAGCAGGTTGCATAGACCTCAACACTTGACAGACAAACCTCAAGAACAAGATCTCATCACAACACAACAAATACTTGAAAATAATGACAAAACAGCAACAACAGTCAGCAAACAGCCAAACAATAATCCTACAACAGTAACTGCATAAATTATTCATGCTACAATGAAGTTATTGGCTGAATGAGGCATTTTGCATCAAATCAACAAACAGACTCTGAAGACAAAAATCTGAATGCATCAAGTTGCATTAAATTTATTAGTTCTCAATCCATTCCCATTCATCTAAACGGCCCTCAGAAGCACGAGACCTTCATGGTGCCATGCTATCGAGCAGCTTTCTTCAGAAATATTATACTCCTTGGTCTCGGTCTCATTCTGGGACACAAGGCTGTAACACAACACTGCAGGACAGGTTTATAGCAACACTGTGTCCTAACTAACTTTTAGTATCAACTAGTTTTACTGTCCTCATTGAGAGTGAAAATGCTGCACATAGTGACTCAATCACAGCCAATCAGAACATGTGTGACCTTGGACCACAAAACAAGTCATAAGGGTCAATATTTGGTAATTGAGATTTATGCATCATCTGAAAGCTGAATAAATAATATTTTCATTGATGTATGGTTTGTTAGGATAGGACAATATTTGGCCGAGATACAACTATCTGAAAATCTGGAATCTGAGGGTGCAAAAAAAATCAAAATATTGAGAAAATCGCCTTTTAGATTGTCCAAATGAAGTTCTTAGCAATGCATATTACAAATCAAAAATGAAGTTTTGAGATATTTATGGTAAGAAATTTACTAAATATCTTCATGGAACATGATCTTCACTTAATATCCTAATGATTTTTGGCTTAAAAGAAATATCGATAATTTTGACCCATACAATGTATTTTTGGCTTTTGCTACAAATATACCCCAGCAACTTGAGACTGGTTTTGTGGTCCAGGGTCACATATATAAATGTGTGAGCGTATGTGTGTATACAGTTGTGCTCAAGTTTACATACCCCTTGCAGAATGTGAAAAATGTTAATACTTGAAACAAAATAATCGGGATCATGAAAACTACGTTATTTTTTATGTAGTACTGTCTTGAATAAGCCATTTCACAGAACTGATGTTTACATATACTCCACAAGACAAAATAATAATTTTTATAATAATTTATAAAAATGACCCCAATCAAAAGTTTACACACCCTTGAATCTTTATACTGTGTGTTATTTCCTGGATGATCCACGATTATTTTTATATTTTGTGATAGTTGTCCCTTGTTGGTCCTGAGCAGTTCAACTGCCTGCTGTTCTTCAGAAAAATCCTCCAGCTCCGGCATATTCTCTGGTTTTCCAGAATCTTCTGCATATTTGAACCCTTTCCAAAAGTGACTATGATTTGAGATCCATATTTTCACACAGAGGGCCACTGAGGATGATGATGTGTAAATTCTTCTCTTCTCTCCTCTTTCAAAGTCATACAGTCAATGCTGGAAAGGGTTCAATTATGCAGAAAAATACTAAGAAATACTTACACTAAAAAGAAAATAAGACACTATGTGGCTGCTGGAGTCTCTTTCTATATGCTTATAAAACAGATATCCATTAAGATTGTCTTCTCCCCCATGATGATATTCATAAACCTACTCACACTTAAGTCCAAGACATAGTGGCATAAGCATCTGTTTGCTAGAATACTAGAAAAGAAAATCTGAACTTGTGAGCTAAAACATTTAAGTTAATATCAACATGAAATCAAATTCAATTCTGTTTACTTGATACATGTTCTTGGTCTTATTGTGAACAAATCTTCAGTGCATGTTGTGCTCTACCCCCCACCCCCAAAAAAGTTTTTATTCATAATCTTCCATCAAAGTGTGTTAACTTGATTTGCCTTCTGTTGCGGGTAATGCAGCCTTTGTAAAATCTAACCAGTAGTTAATGGAGCTATTTATTCACAACTTAAGAAGCTCATGTGTACTTTCTTGGATTCAAATACAACCATTGTCTTATTTATTTGAGGGCTTGTTTTAATATTTAACTTTATTTTAATTTAATTTTACGCACCAGATGGAACATTTTGACTGGATATTTATGGAAAATGGGCAATGCAATGAATGCTGAAATTATGTACATAAAAGACTCGCACTTTACATGAAAGAAGTCATGCATGTACATGCTGGCCTCATCATAAATGATGCATATCTATGTCAGTTGCAAATGTTGATCTAGGCCTATATTATTGTTTGAACTCTCTCTCCTGCTGTGATTTATATGTGTTAAGTAAGATGATTTATTCTGGTGATCAGTGCAGCGATTCATTGATGTGTTCAAGAGTCATCAAATCTTCCAGAGCCATCAAAGGGGAGGCTGGGGGATTTCCAACCTCAGCAGTTTCATCTATTTTAGTTCTGGTTAATTTTAATTTGCTGAGCTCTTTAGAAACTTGAATTAGTTGTTATTCAGCCCCAAGGGATTATAGTAGCCTGACCTGTGAGATGAAGATCCCCCCCTTTTTTCTGATTTAACGCGCCTTTTTTTTTTTTTTTTTTGTCATTTGCAATTTATAATCAGAATAAGAATCTGAAAAAAGTGTAATGAAAAATAGATACATAAAATGTGTAATGGATTATAGAAAAATAAAAAAAAAGTTGGGTTCTATGCATCGGTTGTTGATTTCGAATGAATTATTTAAAATAAGGTCTATTAAGGTTTATATCATCCTTTTAGAAATTTTCTATTAAGAAATGGGGTGAATTTTCATTTCACGCTAACAGTAGCGCACAAGTTTGCGTAAAACCTAACTATTATGTTCTTCAGCAAGATTTGAGAATGATCCGACACAAATTTGCTTACTTAACCTAGAAATAATGCAGCACATTCATTGTTAAAGATATTTTATTTCATGTCCATATATAAAATTTTCCCCCCAAATTTAACAGATCTAAAAGATTTATTTCCAGGTTTAAATTTTATTTTAAATGGCAGGTTTATTTATTTATTTTTGTTGTTTCTCCACAGAAGCCAAAGAAGCCCCCACCACCATCCAAAACCCCAGGTATAATATCTTTAACATTTACCATTTCACATCTCACTGATTGCATAAATTTGATTACATTACTCTTCTCTTTCATTTTAAGCTGCTGTGAGACTGCTAAGGAATATAAAAGCTTGAAGTGTCATCATATGCATTCTGGCTGCTGAGGTTATGCTCAATGACTCTCTCGCAGTCGTATGTAATAAGAGCCGCAAAAGCCCTGTGATCAATTTAAGGTGGTTGTTCATGCGAAAATGAAAATTGTCGTCATAGGCTCGCATTCAGGTTGTTTTAAACCTGTATGAGTTTCTTTCTTCTGTTGAACAAAGAAGACGACATTTTGAAGAATGTGGATAACCAAACAATGTCTGGTCTCCATTGACCTCCATGGAGCAACAGTTTGGTTGGCTATGTGCTTAGACAACAGAATTTACATATTTGGGTGAAATATCCCTTTAAAGCTCATTGTCATCAAATATCTTGCACTTGTTTTTGCCTGCCAGCATAAAGCTATTATTATTAGCTACAGGCAGCTGACATGATTTGCTGGCCCTTAATAGAGGTACTTGAAGGGAACATGCCAATATGTCTGCATCAGTATGTGAGTGGATAATAGCTGGTGCAGGATGGCATATTGATTTGAGCTGCTTCCCCTGTGGTTTTCAAAGAAGCTTGCTGGTGTATGCTGAGAAGATTAAAGGTGATGCCAGCTAAACTAGCATATTCAATTATTGCACTGAACAAAGAAGCCATGTCTGCCCACACATCAGTGGTGGCATATTGAATGATTTGGACACTTCTTTCATAGTTCTTGATCTATTTTTAGCTTAAGCTGCAGCATTGATAATTTTTTATTCATTCATTTGGAATAGTGATTTTGTTTTATTTTATTTTTACTGACCCCATTAAAAAATGATGTTCTTTACAGCATGTTATATATTCCAGACATATTTTCATTTAGTTTCATTTATTTTCCTTTAGTTTTAAAAACGTCGCTTAATTTAATTGTTTGTTTGTTTTAATAATTGTTTAATTTAATTTAATATTTTATTTTATTTGACAAAAAACATATTATAATACAGCTGTAATATAACTCTATGGCAGCTATAAATTCTTAAACACACTTGCTGGAAAATAGCATTATAATTTTATTTTGGTTAATTTGCTAACCAGCTATGTAACATTGCTTTTTTATTTCGGCATATTTACATTCAATAAATTGCTGAAGATATCAATGAAATTTTAAGGATAGTAAGATATCCAAACACATATGATCAAATAATGTAAGGTAGTTATTAGTAGATAGTTGATTGGATAGTAACCCAGTCGATCAAGGCATCGGTTGTTTAATTGTAAATGGGCTTCAAGACTGATACAACAACTTATAGCTGACTAGTGTTAGTTTAGAGTGGCGGGGACAACATCGTATGATCTGTCAATGCAGATGTAAAGTCTGATAATGCAGCTGAAGTTGTCAGTCCTTCACAGCTTTTGTCTGCAAAACATGCAAAAACAAAAAAAACAGGCGGATGTTGTTATGCATCAAAGGGCACCACATCATCCCAATTGCTTTATAGAAAGCTTGCATAGAGGGTTGCAAAGATTTGGTCTGTCTCTCCTAACCACACAGGAAATGCAAGTCATTGACTCTGTTTCCTATTATTTTCAAACATCTATCTCAGGAGTCACATTGTTCTTTTATCTACCGTGTCTACAGCTGCTCTATCTTCAGTGTAGTATCTAAAAAAACATATTAACTCAGTCAATATGCTTCGTTTCTCAGTCCTGAAACCAGAGACCCCCAGTGCGGACAAGAAGCAACCACAGCCACGGCCTGAAGATAAAGGTAAGAGAGGGCCCACTGCCCGGTTCCTGTTATACCACAAATTCTTCTTGCCAACTGTGGTGTCATAAAGAATGAAAAAGCATAAATTGATGTGTACAGGTGTAGTTCTTCATTGGATAATATGAAATAAATAGTATCTGTTAACAACCTATTAATAGTTAATGATGGAGTCCACTTTTAACATACCCCTAAAAATCGTCATGGTGTTAATTTAATTGATTGTGAATTTATTTTTATTCATTCATTAGTTTTCTAAGCACTTTTTATAAGAGAGAATCTTTCTTGCTTATTTACACATGCTTTCAATCAGGAACTTTTGCAATGCTGTCATTTCACTTTTATACCCAATCTTCACTACAGACAGGCACTGCGTCACAATGCAAATAGATTGCTAAATCCATAAGCTTTGTGCACAGCGACAGAGTGTGCCTCACAATGTAGACAGCTTCATTGATTTTTAGAATTTTTTTTTTTTTTAAGTAGATTATAGATTAACTAATTTGATTATTTAAAAAAGAATGTGTTTCTGTTCTGGTTTTTATTGTTGTTATCGTTTTAATCACTACTGTTCAAAAGTTCGGGTTAGTATGATTTTTTAAATGAATAATTTATTTGATATTTATTTTTTATTGTTATTTAATTAATTTTATTCAGCAAGAATGTATTAAATTGATTTTAAATGACAGTAAAGACATTATTCATGATCCCAAAAATACTGTTTCAAAGAAAAGCTGATTCATTTTAACTTTCTATTAATCCAAAAAAAAAAAAAAAAAACTTTAAGAATGTATCATAACATACGCAAAAACATAACATAAAGCAGCACAACGGTTTATAAAAATGTTTCTTAAGCACCAAATTGACTTGTTACAATTATTCTGAAGGATGATGTAACACTAAAGACTGGAGTAATGACTGATGGAAATTCATTTTTGCCATCACAGGAATAAATATTACATTTTAAAAATCAGTTACTTTAAATCGTAACAATATTTCACAAATTTACAGTGTTCATTGTAATAATGAAATGCCTTTAACTGAAAATTTAATGTTTAATCTTATTATTATACATTACTGACACTCTATCCTCCAATTTGATGTTAAGTGCTTTGACACAATCTGTATTGTTAAAAGCGCTATATAAATAAAGGTGACTTGACTTGACTTGACTTGACATTGTGTTTTTGATTAAATATATGCAGTCTTGGTGAGCATAATAGACTTCTTTCAAAAATATGAAAAATACCAACCCTGTGTAATAACAGTGTTGTAATAACAGTTGTACACACACATTTCCATTTAAAGTTTACTTCAGCTGGTGTTGACCTTGTTAAATGGCACTTGGTCTGCATAGTCTGGTCCCTGCTGTCAATTTTCAAAATTAATATTTTCGTATTGTATTCTTTCATATATAAACAAAACGGACATTATAACTGAAATATACCAGATACTGATAGTTAATATTATAAAATCCAGAGCTTATGAAATGGGATCAAATTGAAGCAGGAAATCTGAATTGATACCCATCCCCATTTATAAAGTTGTTAATATAGCTCAAGGCAGGTGAGGGCTATTAAGGTCATCTGATGCGTGTACTCTAAATACTGTCTATAATGTACTTTATATAATGTTGTAGGAAAAATGTCATGCACTCTGACCAACTGCCTGTCTTGAGTATCTGCTATTGTGTATGCATCAGAGACTTCCTGCCAATTATTTTCTCATATGAATGTCACTCTACTGGAACATACTGTATATCTGTCTGAAAGTAGGACCTCATGTTTTTCAGATAGAAATCTCTCTTATTTAGAGCAAGTGTCACGAATTGAGCACAAGACTTGTGATGTGAATGTCAGAAAGAGTGATTTATGTGACAAAAAAAACATTGAATTGAGCAGATAGAAGCAGATCGATGTGGTGCAAACATCCTGCCAAAATCTCTCCTGACCTACTTGGAGTCACGTCATTGTTTCTGATGTCATTTGGACCAGTTTAGTACATGTATTTGTATTGTATCAATTTCCATAATCAGGAATGAAGGAACTAATACTATTTCTGTATTAACCTTATTACAATATCTTACATCTAGACAATTAACTCCCAGATCTCAATCTTATCTCAAAACATATATATATATATATTTTTCCTTTGTTTCTCCGAAGTTGTCAAGCCCTTGCCAGAGAAACCCGCCAAACCTGCTGGCCCCATCGTGCCCCCGAAAAAACCTGTGCCTCCAAACAAGGGACTGCTGCGTCCTTCCATCCACACAAAACGACCTGACTTGCCTCTCACTCCATCACCAGCCACCAAGCAAGTGTTGGTGTCACACACTTTATCTTACACATTATTAGATTTTAGAAGCACAGTAGAATATTTTGGTGTTTATTTCATAATACAATACATTATTAATATGAAATATTTAATTTAAAACCAAATATTTTAATATTATATAATTAAACCAGATATAGTATTTGTATGTGTATTGTATGTGTATTTTAAATGTATATGTACATTTATATTTAACAATCAGTGTTTCCCAGTGTATGAGTATATTCCTCTTTTTGCCATGCATTATGAGATATGAGATTTATTTTTTTCTGCAAAAGATACAGTATATTTGTTATATAGCTTTCTTATTAGTATTCTTATTACTGTCTGTGATAGCCATTGCATTTAGAGTGTGACAGTGGACACTGCAGGCAATTGTCAAGCTTTTCCTCATAAATCTCACAGGCAAAATGGAGACGTTCCCATTATACGAACAAAACCAGAGAGCGAACCTGTACCCATTAAGCCAAAAACCATTGTGGACAGCACTGAGAAGAATTCAGATATAGGTACGTTGTTCTGATTTTGGTTTGTATTGACCATCATGTGTCAACAAAACCATAACAAAGTTCAGAACTGTTTAGCAGGAAACAAATAATACACCCTGATCACACTACTTACACATGCAACAACAAAACATGTTAGCTATTATATTAATATTTTAAATCTGAGTGTTGAGAACCACCGGCACAGAGACTATAATGTTAGTGTTTGGAATGGTTTTGGTTCTTGTATGCTCAGTTTTTCAGATCTCCGTCTGGTAGCTCTGTTTATGGATTAGCACCATGGATCCCTTGCTGGGAGCAGGATTACTCTTCCTGCACAGAGGGTGGCGGTCCAGATCTGTAAAGCTGGTTAAAAATGTTAAAATTGCCTGTGAAAGATAAAGGAAGCAAGTAGTCTATTTCTGCTCTGTTGCCCTGGGTGCCATCTTTACAAGGTTTCTTTAATTAAAACTTCAACTGAAAAGTGCAAATTACTCAAATCTGAAGCGGTGCCTTAGTAATTATCTGAGATCTGAGAAATGCCTTTTTGGCTGTTAAAAGATGTCAGTTTATTTCTTATACACATTTTAGACATTTGATGCAAAATTGAAATCACTGCAGTGTAATTAAAACTGCCTGATAAATTGGTTTAACTAATCTATCAGCTCAAGTTTGTTCACTTAAGTCTGACTGTTTGTGTTAAATTAGTTCTTATGTGTTACTTGTTAATACTTTTAACAGATAAAAGCATGTTTACATGTTAAAAACATGCACTTACAAGCACACTGGAGGATGTTCACCTTGAAGGCACCATATTTTGCTTGGAAAAAATCTAAATGATGAAAAGGAAAGTATGCTGTTTGAGTAGACGCCAGGATGTTGCTTTAGTCTCAAAGGTTGACAAAATGGCACCAAAGGTGCTATAATCGCATCATCTCGAAAGGTCATGAGCATGTCGCTGCAGCAGGCGTCTGGATTCCTTTTAGACACCATCAGAAGGAGTAAAACATCAAGTTCAGTTTTGCCACTTCTGGATAAGGGAAAGCATGAGACATTTTACACTTCATGAAGATCTTTTGTATATAGTCACTGCTTTTTTTTTTTTGTTAGTATTTACAAGGGCATGTGGTTCTTGTTCATTCAAAGGGTAACTAATGGGTTAAAATTGTTAGGTAGGTAATGTTAGGCATATTAAAGTCCGTCAGATGGATTTTTAGTGCCAGTTTTTAAGATATCGAACTGACAACCATACCAGGACAGGGTTTCCGCAGGGTCTTAAATTTAGTTGTATCAAATTTAAGGCCTTAAAAAGTCTTAAATTGTACAAGAAAGTCTTAATTCTGATTTCAAGAGGTCTTAAATTTGGAGACGGAAAGACCAGAAT
>JAUZSZ010000134.1:22652946-22664272 GCA_034780575.1 Labeobarbus marequensis
TTCTGGATCAGAGACATTTCTGACCTCTGTCTGCTATCAAAAAAGGAACAGAGTTGAATTTCTAATGCACCTGGTTCTGATTCCAAGCGTCTACCGAGTGTGAAGTTGAAACAGCGGCCACAAAACGGAACCACATTCACACTTCCTGTGCTGCAAGGAAGGCTGTCACACAAAATCGCTTAAGACACAAGGATTACATCACTGTCCTAGATCACAAGCAGCAAAAGCAGACTCATTATGCTTTATATATAAAAAAAAAAAAAAAAAGAGCAGTAGCACACCTTTAGGGAGCAAATGCCACCTTATACACAAATATCTGCTCAATCATTAAACCAGGAGCATAGAGATATCCAAATATAGACCGATCCGGACCACAAATCAGTTCATAGTGACCAAGTCATCCATTCAGTCATAGATATACATAAATAAATACACTTAGAATCAATTAATATGCTCACAAATGTCCTGAACCCAAACAGCTCAAGGAAATAATTAGATAAATGTTGCTCATTGGTGTTACTCATTTCTGAAACATATAATGATCCTATAATTAATATAAAAACATAATGCTATTACACGAGTCACCAATTATTTTAATATTTTCCATGTAGTAGTGTTGTTTTTTTAGCAGCGCCGTCACATTTTAATAAATCAGAATGACATAAATATCATGTGCGCAAGTTCAAATGTCCAGTATACTGTGAACTGCATATTAATATAAAAAAAAACACTGTTTTGTATTAACACGGAGAAATTGACTTTTTTTCATAATCAAGTATTGTTTAAAAAGTTTCCTAATTGCAACAGTTTGACAACTTTCTTCGTCCAACATAACTCATTTATCTTGAATAAATACAAGTATGCCATAACAAAAAGAAAACCGCTAAATTACTATAATATTGCACAGGTATCAGATGATAATGCCATCGAATTATGACATTTTCCATGGTAGTAGATAATTACTATATGTGACCATGGAGCACAAAACCAGTCATAAGTAGGACGGGTATACTTGTAGCAATAGCCAAAAATACATTGTATGGGTCAAAATTATCAATTTTTCTGTGATGCCAAAAATCATTAGGATATTAAGTAAAGATCATGTTCCATGAAGATATTTTGTAAATTTCCTATTGTAAATATACCAAAACTTAATTTTTGTTTAGTAATATGCATTGCTAAGAACTTCACTTCAAAGACCATTTTCTCAATATTTAGATTTTAGATCTTTAGATCAATATTTAGATCATACATTAATGGAAAGCTTATTTATTCAGCTTTCAGATCATATATAAATCTCAATTTTAAAAAATTACCCTTATGACTGGTTTTGTGGTACAGGGTCACATTTAAATAACATTTATTGTTTTTAATATATAATATTTCATATTACAGTGAATTAAATAGACATGTTAATATTTCATAATTTCACTCTAAAATCAAAGGTAGAAGGAAAGTTAAATGAAGATCTAAATGACTAAATCATTCTTTGAATTATTCTAGAGCAGATGCAATAATAGACGTGGTACAGCGGGTACAGCAGGCTAAAGATGGCACAAAAACATGCCGTGGCAGTTTCCAAAACATCCAATTTTCAAGATGAACATGGAAATTTGTCTGATCCTTGATGCGATCATGCGCAGCAGTGCAAAGTTGATTCTATGCTTGCTTGATCAAATATTTTATGTTTTTTTTTTTTAAATGTTGTAGATTTAAGTAGCAAATGAGAATCGCTAAAATTAATGCATACATTTTGAGACAAAGGTCTTCTTAACGATATTTAGTTTTGTTTAAGATAATTAAAACAACAGATTTAAATAACAAAATAATATTTAAAAGTATGGTATTTGGGGTAAAAAGCACACCTGCTGCTAGGGCTAAAGGCACAGTAATTAACATGATAATAAATAGATAAAAAAAATAACAACTGAGTGTCTTTAAAAGCCCTCTTTTGTGCAGAACTACTTCCTTCCACCACAGATTCAAATCTAAAGTCGACAATTTAACAGCGGAGCCCAAGCCTCTGTTACTAATTCCAAAACATCACTTTAGAACTAGTAACGAAGGAACGTTGAGTTGCTTCATTAAAAGTTTATTGTACTACTGTGATAAAAGCGGTGTGTTGTTTACAGTGCATTCAGAAAGTATTCAGACCCCCTTCACTTTTTTCAATTTTGTTATGTTGCAGCCTGATCTTACAATCCTTACCTCATAATGACAAAGTAAAACAGAATTTTAGAAATGTCTTTAAATTTATTAAAAAGAAAAAAACTGAAATATTACATTTACATAAGTATTCAGACCCTTTGCAACAACACTTGAAATTTAGCTCAGGTGCCTCCTATTTCTCTTGATCATTGCTGAGATGTTTCTACACCTTGATTAGAGTCCAGCTGTGGTAAATTAAATTGATTGGACATGATTTGGAAAGGCACACACCTCTCTATAAAAGGCCTCACAGCTGACAATGCATATCAGAGCGAAAACCAAGCCATGAGGTCAAAGGAACTGCCTGCAGAGCTCAGAGACAGGATTGTATCGAAAGCACAGATCTGGGGAAGGCTACAAAAACAATTTCTGCTGCACTGAAGGTTCCCAAGAGCACAAACACATTATGTGAAAGTTAGTCAAATTTATTTACTGTAAATGTAGCTAAAATAAATTGATTGCAACCACTTACCTTAAAAAAAATTAGTAAATTCAATGAATCATTGTTTTCAGTAATATTTCAGTTTATTTTCACTATCTCAGTCAGTGCCAGTTAATCTTTTCCCTTGACTAGGCTTACAAATCCATTAAGCTTAATGTCAGCAGGCCATGTTTACACAGCCTTTTAGCTCCCTGATTGACAAGTTAATTAGATCAGAAAGGACGTTTATAGAGATTTCATAATTATATACTTAAACAGGTCACAAATGGCAGGAAACTATTGGAAACTCTCCAATCAGCAGAGCTGGACTCAGACCAGATCTAAACATGCCGAGAGACACGCTGTGAAAGACACACATTTCCATCTGCCGAGCTGATCACAGCCAGTTTACATTCCCATAACGGTCAATCTCTGCAGCATCAGGAGAAAGCATGCCCTACCAGATTATGCTCAGTGCTGTGTTTTTACCACAGATAAATCCAATCCATCTCTGATCTTATGTAACAAAGCCAAGCAGATATCAGGATTGTGTCTTTGTCAGGTCAACTATAGTTGAACTGTCTGAAACAGCTGCAGCTATTCAGTCAAGTCAAGTATTTATAAAGTGCTTTATACAATACAGATAGTTTCAAAGCAGCTTTACAGTGATAAGCAAGAAAACATTGATTCAATTATGCAAACAAAATTAAATTCTCGTGTAATGCAGCTCAGACAATGAACACTGACAAAAAGCAACTGACAAGTCCCGGTTAGTCTAATGCAGTACACATAGCAAGGGTTTGTTTTTGTTTTTAAATAACAAATAGAAGGAATAAAAATTGGATAGAAAAGAAATACAGTAGATAGAGGGTCAAGTTATTATTATTTTTATTATTTAAAAGTAGATAGAATTGAAAAAGCAGAGTATGTTAATGTTAGAGGGTAAAGTTTTATATAATAAAAGTAAACAAGTACAGAACAAAAACAGAAGTAGAATATTTGCATATAGCCTACTCTTTTTTTTTTTTAAAAATAGTTGCATCAGGGAATTGTTTATTTGCGAAATTCTGATGGTAAATTTGGTAAATGTAATTACACTATACAACTGCTGCCACCTAATGAACAGAATTTGATTTTAAGTATGAGTGCTTATTGCTTGCATACATACATAACCTTTCTTATTGATAATAAGAAATGTTTCATCAAATTACCAAATATATTTCTTAGTTTTTAGAAAAAGTCATATAATTAAGAAAAAGTAATTTAATTGTGTTCAGGAGTCACAACTTAGCGCAATGATGCAGCTACAATTCGACAGCATAATCGTTTGGTGAAAGAATTGCTTCATTTAGTAAGTCAGCTGACATCTCATTAACTCGAGTCTTGGCACTCTCATAGAGTTGCTTTGTGCTTTTTCCTAGAAAGCCTTCTTGAACCAAACTTGTGACTATCAATGGTGTCCATTAATTTGTGCAGTAATGTGTGCAGTAATGTGTGCAGTAATGTGCACCCCTTTTTGAATTCTTTGGTTGTGGCCATAATCATAGCGATGGTTTCCCCTGAGGCCTTTTTCACATCTAGGATGTGTGGTAATGCACCATTTAACTAGTCAGAATTCAAATTTTCATAAACTGGAACAGTTTCTTGTAAACTCGTGATGGAGCACTAAATAAAAAATCAATATATAGAGGTAAAGTTTTAATGATTACAATTTGTTAGCAATTTGTTTCTTATGCTCACAAATGCGGCATTTATTTGGTTGAAAATACAGTAAAACAATAATATTGTGAAATATAATTTCTGTTTAAAACAACTGCTATTTTATTTGAATATTCTTTCATTTGTAACTTATTTCTGTGATACTACAGCTGATTTTTCAGCAGCCATTACTCCAGTCTTCATTATCACATGATCAGGATTTGGTCTTCAAGAAAAATTAATAATATCAGTGTTGAATATGGTTGTGCTGCTTGCTCTTGTCAGTTGTGCTGCATTTTATAATTTATTTCATTCTTCCAAACCTTTGATCACTAGTATGCACATTATTTAGTATATCATTGAATGAAGAAAATAGATGATCTGTCAAAGCAATATTTATCATGGCTTTAGAAAAACAAAAGACCATCCCATTGCTTTAGGACATCATGCTGCTTCCTTTGATTAAATTATTCCAGTTTTCAAAGATTCATCTCAAGCACATTTGTCAATCCGGCTGTAGTTTGTAACAGCTGAATGTTGATGATAGGAAATGCTTGCATACTACTTTGGAATTATTATGTTTAAGTATCTACACAAATGTTTGATAGTACATCTGCTGTCAGTAACCTAAATTAACCCTTTCTGGGACAGTGATGATCACTGAAAAAGTTGGGTGCACACCCCTTATGAAAATAAACCACAATTTTACTACACCAAAAAATAAATAAAAATCATTGTTATTATATAAACATGGTAACCACAAATTAACTACTGCTACACTAACCATGTAGTTTTACCATGGTATTTGTAGTAAAACTGTGTATATACAAATGGTTATCAAGATAATAAATAAATATGTGCAATCAATATGTGTCTATGATACGAAAACCATAGCTCTCTGTTGGATAAAGGATAAAGCAAACCAGTGTTGCTCAAGTAAAGGTTTGATTGATGATGAAGATTGAAGATTACAGTGACATACAGGAGTCATTAGGTGTGCTTGAGGTAGTGGAATAGCACAAATTGCATAGACCTTACAGATCTATTTTATGCTGTATGTATAAAAAAATTAATTTGTCTTTTAAATGTGAATTCTACAAATTCATGTTTTTCATTCACACGACCCATAAAGTTATAGGCTAGTGAAAAAGTTCTTAAAAAGCAACTAATGAAAGAATGCAATAAAGTAATTTTTCAAGCTATTTTTAAAACGTTTGCTGCATAATTTAAAAAAAAACAACAACACACATATTCTATTCACATATCAGCCAAAATTGCGAGAAAAAAAGACAGTTATCAGATAAACCTTCTAATCCTTTTCAATCCAATTCGATTCCAATTCCAAACCTTTTGTCATTAATCACTTACCCCCAAGTCATTCCAAACAGCATACTCAGTTTGTGTCTAGCAGATATTCTCCAAAATAGCACTACTGTGACGCGGATGAGAAGCGGAGGAGACGAATTGTTGAATAAAGTCGTAATTTTTATTTTCTTTGCGTACAAAAATATTCTCGTCACTTCATATCATTCAGATTGAACCACAGATGGCAGATGGAGGTATTTTGATGATGTCTTTCATACTTTTCTGGGCCTTGACAGTGTTATTTACTTGGCAGGTAATGGGACAGTCACCAGCCTCCCAGTTTTCATCCAAAATATCTTAAATTATGTTCCAAAGACGAACAAAGCTTTTACTGGTTTGGAACGACATGGGTGTAAGTGATTAATGACAAAATTTTCATTTTGGGATGGAGTAACCCTTTCAGAAGAGAGCAAATTAAAATCAGAAAATATAAGAAGCTTTAAAATTATAGTAAAAATAAATATAGGCTATACGATTATAAAATATAACAAATTATAATTCCTTTCGTTATAAACAACATATAAACATCTAGCTAAAACAAATTTATTTAAAGAGAAACTGAAAAATACCTACATAATACCTATATCTCATTTGGCACGAATACGAAGGTTTCCCACAAAAAAAAAAAAAAAAAAAAAAATTCAAGACATACATGCAACCTGCGCATACTGATGCCGTCAACTTACCTTCAGATTGATGAGATTCCATACATTCCGAATGTTTTTATTTTTCATTCATATTTTGGTGTGTTTAGTCATTCTGAATGGATCCTTATATCAGCTAGGCATATATGCACTGCAGTCCTTTGGTGTCTCCATGTGGTCTTGTATGGTATGGCAGCTTGAAGTCTGCTTATTTGTCAGAGTCACTATGTATAATTGAACTGACAAAGTTTTAAAAAATTCTGTAGTGACATTTTTCCAAAAAAAATTCCAAAATTCCAAAAAATAAAAAGTAGAACACTGAATGCTTAAATCTTGAATTTATTAAGTTAAAAGAATAAGATATATATATATAAAAATATCATAAAAATACCAGTCTGCAATATCAAACAGCATAACAGCCTACTTTATCTAAAAATAAAAGGAAGCTGGTGCACTGGTAGCCTGATACCTTTAAGTCATTAATGGCTACGTTTGCTGTTACGTTAAAAATACGGTGGATAAGACATGCAGTGAACAGAATCTGATTGCCAGCTGTTGGATAATAAAGGTAAGATTATAAAATTGTATAAAGTCAAATAAGTGTTTGACGTCACCTTATTATTTGGTGATTAGCCATGAAATAATAGGGATAATGTACAGTCATCCGCAGTCATTACCAGGATGACGATGATGCCTGTCTGGCTGACCTATATTATTCTTTTATGTAAATGAAAAATCAGTGATTTGATCTAATGAAAAGCTTTACTTTTGGAGTCCCTTAATCCGTCGCTAAAAGAAACCACATCAGAAATTGCTCTTACGATGCAACCTGATGTAATTCAATGTGCCGTGTGCCTATACTCTAATTTATTGCTGTAAATAAAACTGTATGTTTGAAAGAAATTCTTTGTGCCTGAAAGCTATATACATTTAACACAGCAGAGTGTCACTCTAGTTCTTTTTGAAAGGTATAGGTCTTTTTAACCCCCTCACACTGATCAAAGCCATTAGCAAGAGCAGATTTTTCTTCCACAGACTCAGGTGTTGTCAGTTAGTTAGATGGACTGCCATGGCTCATGACTGTTCTGACCTTCACAATGATTGTATTGCACTTTCTTCATTTCTGTTCATCCTTGTCTTTAAATAGCAGATAACAAAAATAAGTGAATGGATAAAGATGCAGTATAATCAAAGCATTGCTGTACACTGACATATAGCTGAGTAATATTCATTGCTGGCCATCCTGCTTGGTGATTTGAAAAATCATCACCTGTGTGAAATGACTATTAAAATGAACATTTGGTTGGAGGCGATAGCCTTGTGGGCAGTGTGCCAGCATACAGCGCCATTGCGCTTCGGGTGTCCCAAGTTCGAAGGACCTCGAGGATCTTTCCCAATCCCTCCACCTCTCTCCCACTTCGCTTCCTGTCATGTCTGATCTGTCCTATCACAATAAAAGGCAAAAATGCCAAAAATAAATCTTTAAAAAAAGAACATTTGGTCGCATAGCAATTGCCAGTTCATATTTTATACTAAGATGGCAGGTACAATTTTTCCTACATAGATTGTTGTATATTTATCTCATTGTTTGGCTGGCTGTTTGGCACTGGCCCTCCAGAAACAAGTTTGGTGACGTCTGCTCTAAACTGTAAGTTTAACTGTCACAACTGTTTGCTGGAACATCAAAACTGAATGTCTGCAAAATGTAGTAACTCACCCAAAACTTTTAATGCATGCTTCAAAAACTATTGTGTCTGCTATTGTCACCAAAATTAAAAACTGTTTTTGTCATCGTGTGAGCCATCATGCGAGTTTTTGTTTTACCATAGAAGTATTTGATATATGCAAATAATTTCAAAATCTCTGTTTATTTCAAGGTTACTTGGAAAAAACCCTCCTTGATTTTCAAGCTAATTTCAGACTTGCAGATGCCACTGCAATAAATGTCTTTGAATGTGCTTCAGCTCCAGATGCAAGTCATTTTGGAAATTCATAGCTTAAAAAAATATTTATAATAGTCACAGAAGGTACATTGTTGAATAACAGTTTATCTTAGTAAATGGAATCATATGTAATTCATCTAAATGTGTCAATCTTACCATTTACAATTTCCAGTACATATAGCCTATACATAAATCTTATTTCTATATTGTCTTTGATATAGTTATTCACTGAAGAGTAAATAGTCCTCTTAAAATAAATTGAGTTTCATCCTTGTGGAAGCAGATGAGAAAATACTGCAGATCATACAATTTAGACTGCATGCAGGCTGTCTTTAATCTGCCTTTTTGTGTGCCATCGGCTGCAGATGTATCCAAATACTGTATGTGTGAATCCGCTAATGCATTTCTCTGATATGTTGCCAACACTTCAAGCTGCTATTAAAGGTGCAAATGGACCCTGTTCCTCATACAGAGCTCTGTCCTCTGGCTTTGAAATTTTCACATAAGTTGCACCAAGCTAAAAATTACATTTTACTAACATACTTTTTCAAAAAATGTGGTTTTATAGCTGAACATAAAGTGTCTTGTAGACGTTTAACTACTACAAAAAAATATATATATCAGTTCGTAAAACTGATTACATATTCACAGATTCTTTTTGGCATCACTAAATATGCAGGCTGTGGATCGGAGCATGGGATCACAGAATAACTCTAATAGTCAGGGTACAAACTCAATCATTTGATTTCATATGGAATTCTAAACAGGCCTCCTAACTAAAAAAAGACCAACTCAAAGCAAACAAAACAAAGTAAAATGAAACAAAAACATTTAAGCATGCACTCACTTGCAACAAAAGAGTTATTTTCAATTTACTTTTTTGCTCTTCTCCAGGTTTTTCTAAATCTACCTTTGCCATCAATTCTAAATAAAACTCAGATGTATTTATTGAGTCCAGATGTGTCTCCTTCACAGACATTGACCTATGAGTATATGATCTGTCTGTCTGTAAGTTTGATTGCAACATATAATCATTGCTGTTAATATTGTTCATCGTCTGTTTGATTGTCATTAACTGATTTTTACCGTACATTTTTGCCATATTTACATCAACTTGACATAGTCACCACTGATAAGCTACTACTTAATGTATTGTAGAAACCTAATTTCTGTTAAAGCTGCTTTGCATTGATTTGTATCGTGAAAAGCGCTATACAAATAAACTTGAATTGAATTGAAAAATTGAATCTGTCTGTCTCTGTCTATAAGATAAGGTTTTTTCAAGCCTGTACTGATGACATTTTTAGTTTGTTTATGTGATTATTTTGGACAAATCTGTATTTGATCTCTCATAGACAGTGTGTTCCTCCTCAGCTACCTTTTACAGTTTTTCTCGATTACTTTTTGAGGACATTTTTCAAAACAGCCTTTACATTCTCTAAACTGTAACTCAATTGTCACAACTGTTTGCTAGAACATCAAAACTCTATTGCATGTCTGTAAAATGTAGTAACTCACAAAAAACTTTTAATGCATGCTTCAAAATCTATTGTGTCAGTGATTTTGCCAGCGTCACCAAAATTAAAAAGTGTTTTTGTCATCATGCGAGCCATCATATGAGTTTTTATTTATTTATTTATTTATTTTTTAACCATAGAAATATTTGATATATGCAAATAATTTAATTTCGAGTTATATTCACATTCCGTTTTGTTTTATGCTATTTAATATCATATTTGTTATATAAACATTTTTTTCTACTTTTTGTTGACAGACTACTATACAAGAATGTCAGTTTTGTCTGTGTATCACTGAGCATTTTAGATATATATTTAAACAGCGGGTAAAATGTATTGGTAAGTTTCAATACTGTAGTACACAAAAAGAAAATTAACATTTTATTAATGGAGTATTTTTTATATTGATATTATTGTCTTCCCCTAACACCTATTTCATGACAATGGTAAGTAGGGTTGCTTAGGGGCAGAAAAATTCTAGAAACTTTAAAAAAGTTTCTGAAAATGTACAAAACTTTTTCTGAAATTTACCAAACAATTTTGTCAAGTTTCCAAAAATTCTGAACAGTTTCTGGAAATTTACCAGAAATTGTCCACCCCTTTGCAATAATGGCAAGCCATTTGCCAGCTTACCAGAAACATGCCAAATCTCAGTGAGAATCAACTCATCAGCCATGTGTATTTAGTTACAGTATTTAGTACTGTATTATACAAGCTGTAGACAGTTGTACTTACTCTTTTGCTCATGTGCTAAAACAACAAGAAGAAATGAACAAGAATAAGAACAAGAAATTAGGTTATTTATCTGAAGCTGAATTCGGTCCCACTGATAAAAGTAATTGTCCGTTACATGTAAACTGAACACTCACAGTTGCTTGTTGTGGAAGAGGTTTTTTGCATCCCAACTGCGACAAGGAATTTTCATCTAGATCATCAAAACCATCAGTCATCTGATTGTCAGACCTCTGAAGAGGGGGGTATCAACATCTTCCTCTGATAATGCATGAATCCTGTCTTTCTTATCGTCTCCCTCTTCATCCTTTCCTTCTCATTGCTCTTGTCATGTAATACTACCCTTACAAAACCTTCAACCAATCACAATGCAAATCAACATACAATATATGACATACATTGCTATAGTTTATATGCAAGTAAGCAAGACACTGACACACTCTGATTATATGGATCTGATGCACATTTGTCCAATAAAGCACTTGATAAATCATCTCAACATGCAGCTACTGAATCAAATTACATAACTGGATAAGGTCATTATTACCACAATCCTATTTTATTTTTTCATGGATTATGGCATTCTTATCACCTTATTTTCATGGGTTTATAGTTCTCAGTAGGCAAATAAAAATACTAATACTAATAATATAAATTTATAGTCATATTTTGTGATATATATATATATATATAAATCTCAATTAGGTAAACCTTTCCAGGCTCATGTTTTAAAGAGTATGAAAGTGCATTAGAGGTGTAAATAGATTGGACAGGATGTAGGATGAGTTTCCCTTCTGA
>JAUZSZ010000134.1:22685607-22696896 GCA_034780575.1 Labeobarbus marequensis
TAAAGGGCAAAAGATGAATTTAGGTTAAAATTAAGGGGTTAAAGTTTGGATGGTTAGCATTAGCCAGTTAGCACCTGTGGTAGAGGCTGTAACCACACATCAGGGCCCAAAAATCTTTTATTTCTATTTATTGATTTCCCTTCAAAAATAGTCATGTTTTATACATTTGAATATTTAATTATATTATAGATGATTTTCCACTGCCTAACTGCTGTATTTATTTATTTATACAGACTAATGTTCAAAATTTTGTGGATGGTAAGATTTTTCAGAGATGTCTCTTGTGGTCACCAAAAAAATACAGTAAAAACAGTAATAATGTGAAGTATTACTACAATTCAAACCAACTGTTATCTATTTGAATATATTTGAAAATGTCATTTATTCCTGTGATGGTAAAGCTGAATTTTCAGCAACCATTACCCCAGGCTTCGGTGTCACATGATCCTTCAGAAATCATTCTAATATGCTGATTTAGTGCTCAAGTTAGTCAGTATATATAGAAATTATGAGTAATTAGGTTAAAAATGTTTTCAGTATTCAAGGATTCTTCACCATCTGAGCAAATGAGATGAACAGGAAAATTGGAGAACTGGAGAAACGGTCTCATAGACCTTCTTGGGTAAAACTCTGTAGCTGACAAGCATGCAAATGGACATCGTGGTGTCACTCTCTGTTATTATAAATCTTGCTACATGTCTTAATAATTAATGCAATCTATAAAGACAAAAACTGTTACATTATGGATGACACTTATGAAATCAGTTTGATTCACACTAATGGTAAATACTAGGATTCTCATTCATCACCCTGTGTCATCAGAGAAGAAAGACGCTAATTTTGTGCCAGAGAGAAAGATGGCCGATCCACCCACCCGGTAAGCATTATACACAAAGGGCTCCCAGTCATAATGCTATGAAGTTTCATAGACAAAGGCTTTAATGAAAAAATCCATATTTCCATGTTTCCATATAAAAATGTACATCGGCATAATATTTATAGCTTCAACATAGCAGGCAGTAAAAAATAGTTTACAATGAAAATATTCAGAGCATTCAAATGCATACATCTTATAAATTCAGACTTAAAGACATTCCTTTAAATGATCAATTTACTATGGTTTCTATTTTTGGCTGATCGATTCAGTTCACGTTACTCGCTACCTTGAATTGTGACGAAACTCAAAAGAAACAGTGTTCTGGTGCGTGTCACAAACTGAACACCATATTAATGGAAGACATATTCATTTAACGCTATGCTCACGTCTACCATTGTGTGTTCTGTAACACAATAAAACCAAGTCATTGCATCAGAATGGAATCTAAAACATCATGTTTTTAAGTCTGACATATCCACTTCACAGTGAACTCAAAAATTTCAAGACACCCAACAAGTGTACAACTGCACAAACAGACACGTATCAGCATGTGACTTCAATCTTGCGGCTCGCTCACTCTTCTTTCTTTCGCCCGTTTGAAAAGATTTGATCTGCATGAGAGACTTGCACTTTGGGCCTGTTTTCAGGGCTATTCACACTCTTTGAACAAAGCACAGAAGTAATCAAGTAAGTAAGAATACAGAATCACTGCAGATAGGTTATGTAACCCATTTGCGGCAGTTCATTGAATTAAGCGCTGGAGCTGCTGAGAGCAAAGCGGTGAGAAATAAGTAAGGAGGAAATGGGGATACATGAACACAATTCAGATTCACACAAGTAAACACAGACTAGGAATTACATAACAGGGGTTTTAGGCCACACAGCCATGACATTGTCTAGCTTTAAGCCATTGTGAGCATCACAGTTTCATTACTAATGTGTTTTGTTCTTTAGAAATAGGTTCAGAATCAAACGCCCCATTCACTTCACACCAGTGGCTTCCCTCCCATTCCAATGCAAGCATGTCCATAAAAGTAAACTTTGTATGAGCATCACAGTGTTATACACAAGCATAGGAACTAAACCTTAATGCTTTAGGACTAATGTTTTAATAAAAAAGACATAGAGAGCATCTTTGCATACATAGTATCTTAACCATAACTTCTCATGTGATGTTGTTCATCTTAGTGCCATTGTGAAAATGTTACACGGCTATTTTACATGAAGATCTCACTTAGTTTGTGTCTTTGAGATGATCCTAATGACTAAAATACAGTAGATTACTATGTTACTTAAATACCATTGCACATCCCTATTATGTTTTTAAATTGCACGTATTTGGGCTCATAAATAGATTTGACTAACTTTTCATTTTGTCCATACTAAGAATTTACTGCTTTGTATTGAGGGTGACTTATGAATCTTTCTTTTTTTTCATTTTAAGAACTAACATAGATACTAAACAGACAACAGTGAACTAAACCACACAGATTTTTTTTTTATCTGTTAAAAACCCTTTAAATCTTTAGCAATTAAATATTATGTAGTATCTTTATTCTTATTTACTGTTTAGGTATGTACTAATTGCTTAGATGTACCACTGAAAACTCACATTACCTTTTACAGTACATCATGTATAAGCTGCTTAATAAGATTCACTGCTGGCAATACGCACAACAAATGGTCACATTAAAATATATTTAGTACTTTGAACTGTCTCATATTTTATGAACTTGTGGGTCTTTGATTGCTAAAGCTTTGATATGACATACAATCCACGGCAGTCTAATTTTATTTCAACAAAGCTGATGAGCACTCGCATAACAATCACACATCTTCAGTGAGTGCTTCATTACCATTAGCCTCGACACAAAAGAAATAAATGCCAAAATTACCAAACAAAAAGAACAGAGTATGATCTTAAACACCAGTTAATATGCACTGTCAAGTATAATTTCCTAATAGTAGACACCAAATCAGATCGCTGGCAATAAGTCACTCCTAATTAGCAATGACTTTAAAAATATATATTAAAACCTGCCCTCACACTGATTATGCTGGCTGATGGTTTTACTGTAAAAACAACACAGCAGCCTTTATACAGTGGTGAACAACTTTGAAAATACAGAAGCTGCCTTCTCTTCTCATTGTTGGTTTGTATAACACAAGACATGAACGTTTTGGGCTCATTATGTGAATTAAGGTCACAAATTATGTAGCCTCACCTAAATCAAAGAACTCAACAGTGAAGAGCTTGTTAAACCACTCAACATCGTAAGACCAATGTCTGTCTAAGATGTCAGATTTATATTAATAGCTTTATGGTTTTAGCTGATTTGTTTCGATTAACCTGACTAAAACATGGACTTGGAAAACTTCAGATGAGTATATATCATTGCTATGGCCAGGATCCAAAAGTACATTTTTGTTACATTTGCTAATGCACTGAGAAAATGTATCAGTCATAAATATTTGTAACCTGACATGAAATTGTGTTTTACATAACAGCATATCATAACAAATATACTACCAAGTTTTACATTATTTTTATTGTTTAAAAAATCCCAATGGCAATAAGTAGCAGGTTATTGTACAGCATTGCCATGAAATATAACTGTACAAATATATGAAGATTAATTGTTACTTTTTTCCTCTGATTTTTGTTTTGGTGACTGAACTGTGAAGAATATTTCACATATAGGAGAGAAAAAAAATGTATTATGTACATTTGTACATGTACTTTGTTGAAGTAACTGTTTTATTAAGCCATCAATGCCATTTTACTTGCATTTTCTAAGAGGGGGGAAAAGAATACTGATATAGTGCCTTTCCCAAGCTCAAGATCACCTTACAGAATTGCACTGAATTTAATTATAAAAGTGTTCATTTTGGGCCCTGGCAGAGTCTGAAAAAGCCTTGCACCAGAGGGGAAACAACAACAACATACAGGTTTGCACTTTTTGTCTTATTATTGCTCTGTAATATTAATGACCTGATCATGGAAAATACTAAATGCTGGCTTTTATCATCACCTTGAATGCACAATAATGTATTTTTTCTGTATTAAAAAGGTGCCTCTGTGTATTGCGGTGAGTTTTTGTCCTTGGCAATGTAAAATACAGTTGAAATTACAGAAAGCAAGTGATGTTAACACTTTTATTTGCATTCTAAATAGCAAATCCCATGACAAAATATTAGGACAAGCCTTTAAAAATAAAATAGTGATATACAGTATTCACTGTGTTTAGGAATTTGAAGATTATTAAATTAAATCTGTTCAAATGTTCTTTTTTTGGCCTAATGCAGCTACTGATTAAATCATCAGAAGCTGGCCTGATTTTTAATGAGCTTTTAAATATTAGAAATATTAGTATTGAGTGAGCTATTCCTCCTTCACAGAGCAGTAAAACGGTAAAAGTATCTGTTTGTTGTTTGACCTCTGACATTGCATTTGCAGAAAATAGGGTACAGCAAAATTAGTCCCCTGTAAAGAAAATGACTAATAATTTTAGCAATGTTTCACAGTCTTAGCTCTTGAAATCTAATATGATATGCTTGTTGTCAAAGTGATTTGAGCCCAAAAGTGCATATTTGATTTATGACCCTCAGAATACGTAGCTGCGTGCCTGAAGTTTCACTGAAAACGGTGGTGACTTTGTGTTGACTTTGATTTGTGGGCCACTTTGAAGTTAAATAAAGCAGATAATAAGAATGTCGACTAAGTGATTTATGGTCTGATCCAAGAACATGCATCACAACAAAAAGTACAGTATGCAGATTTTCACACAGCCTTAACTCTAGAGATATGACCAGCAGTTTAGTAGACGAATATACACACAGTTGGGTTATATAATTAGAACTTAATTAAGTGTCCTGAATTGTCAACATAGTTATTTGACGTTTTAATAGCTTTAGCAATATATTTAGCAAATTTCTTACAAACTCTCTATACCTATGTCTACACATTGCATTATAATTAAGATTTCTAATTAAGATTCAGTTTTGGCCACCTATAAAGAAATGGATTATGTCAGGAGAGATGTTGTCTCCTGCAAAATTACATTGTGGTTTTTCATGTAGGCTACTAATTTAAGAAACAACAAAAGATCAAACATAGTGTAGTGTGGCAAGAACTGACCTGTGAGGATGCAAATAACATTCCATACGTTATTACTGACCTACTGAGTTTAGAATTTATTTTATTCCTTTTTTTGTTCTTTATTGCTTTTTATAATAACACGACCTTCATCTTAAAAAAATGTTTCCACCTCTCATTTCTTTAAAAAATTTGAAAATTCTATACATTTATTTTACAATTCATAATTTTTCCTACTGGCTTAAAGCACACCAGAAAAAAAGTAAAACACAAATTTCTGAAGATGGTATCAAGTATGCATTAAAACAAAGTGTCCACTCCAGCATCTACAGCTTTCATAAAGTCAGGAAAATATACACACACTAACCAAATACATGCATACGTACAAAACATGCATACACAGTTATTTTGGGAAGTATATGATTTTTCATAATTTTCATTATGCTTCTCTTGTCTTCGCATATTTAATTTCCATGCCCTCTTCCGACACAAATGATATAGCTCTTACAAAATATGGGGATGCCATCGATATTAGACACAAAGTACATAAAAGTTTGACTGACTAATATTTATGAAATATGCTGGGTTTGGAATGCTGCATCTAAACATGGTGGCGTGCCTAATACCTGTCACATTTAAACAGTCAATGAAAAACATAAGGCCATCACTGTACATGAAGCGTTTTATCGTTTATAATGGACTTTTCTGTAGCAAACATTTGGTCCATGTATCTCAACCTCTCAAGTAAACTCTAGTCAACGAAACCTTCCCCAGTGAGAGGCCCTCTGCCTTTGGAATGACTCTACAATGAACCCAGCTGTTTGACTGGATCAGTAAGGCTCTGGCTACCACATGTGTTTTGCACAGTTCAATGATCACGAAATGTGCACAGTATACACAGCAGGACAAAAGCTAGCAGTATTTTTTTAAAACATTTTTGGGTTCAAATTCTACTTTTTTGGCAGGCGGTCTATGTTGAGGCATACATTGCAATGACTGACCTAGAATCCATTTGAATCTACATCTGAACCAATGGAAATATGGCAAGCACAAGAACAGTTTGCTGTTGCATGAGATAAGGATATAATTACTTTGATTACACCTTTACACTGTTGATTAGGACAATCAGAGTTTGATGAAATATTTATACTAAATATTTTTAATTTGTGATTATTAGAACATTAGCCAAAAAGCTTCCGAGATGCCGGCGTGGGGGGAATAAGACTGGCAAAAAGCAAAGAGCTGCTGATTTTTGCCTCCATCTACACGGTTCATTTCAGAAACCTTCACATTAAAAGGACAGTTCACCCAACAATGATTCTGTCAGTTCCGTCATTATTTACTGACCTTCATTTCATTCCATTTTGGACCCCATTGTATGGACAAAAACATCAGAAATATGTATTCTGCAGAAAATAGAAAGTCATACAGGTTTGGAATGACATGAGAGTAAGTAAATGAAGACAGAATTTTCATTTTTGGGTAAACTATCATTTTCATGTTTACATTTTCCACATTATCTTTTGTGTTGCATCTTAAGATCTACCAACAGGTTTGACAGGTGCTGTACGTATTTGTGACACATAAAATAACCCACAGATCAAAACTGTCCGGATCAACTACTTTGCTAATACACAACATCGTCTGATGCAATGCCTAATATTCCTGTGGACAAGAAAACCGACACTTCTAACATAACATACATACTCATTTCCACCAGAATGTACCATGATACCTTTATATTGATTTGTGCAAGATATTTCTTCAACGTGAACACAGTGTATACCATCTGCACTGCTCATCTCCACAAACACACACAAATACAGACAAAACACATGCCACACTCAAAAACAAGTTCTACTCTTGTGATTTGACACGTACTGTATATTTTTAGACGACAGCCATCAGTGAATCTACCTAATGTGCAAAATAACAAAACAACAGAAAGGAAACCTTTCTCTTCTTTGTCATCGCTCAGTTTAACTACACGAACAGGTGCATGACCAGATTTGTGGTTTTGTAATAAACAAACACGCAAACAAGCAAGTAAACAAACAGATCATATCAATGCAGCTTTAAGACATGCTACAAGTCTCTTTTCTCATGAATGAGCCACTTGGGTGTATTGGAAAACCTTTTTTAAATGGCATATGCAGTTTAATATTATATGCAAAACATTTTAGTGATTCATGTTGGTGGTCTCCACACAAACCACCTTCAGACATTGTTATTTACCCGGAAGAGTAAGACAAATTACAGCCTGAATATCAGCTAAATGTCAGATTTGACAAATGTACTTTCACCGAACATTTAAAGGAGAAAAACACCTTTTACAATTCTTAATAATTCATTCTATTGACCATTAATGCTTTGCTCGGAGGATATTTTCCAGGTATAAGTTGGGACCTCTCGGGGAAGAGTCTAAATAACTGCTACCAGAGAAACTGCAAACACACTATTAGATTTGCTACAGGACATTTGTGATAAATGCATGCCAAGTGTTATTTGTAGGAGAGTGCTGCATAATTTGATGGACGCTGAAAAATGCTACTTCCGTTCGCTACTATTTTTCACATAGCTATTTTTAAACAGAGTTGGTCTTAATTAATTATGTAAGCACAAGGCTGGAGGAAAGTGAGGTGCATAACAGTTAGAAAAACACGGAGTGATCAAAAAGAATCGTGTTGGTGCTAAATAAGAGCAGATGTACTTGTGATATCTGCTCTTACAAAACGTATTGGAAATACACCTAGAGATCTAAAATAAGCAGGAAACCACCTGCTTGGATTCATGCTCATAACATTTTTGGAGGCCTTCTTTTTAGGTCTTTTGTATTAGTTCATGTATACAGATAACCTTCCTTCAAAAACCTTTCATGTTAACGGCTAACGTAAGCTAGCAGCTGCAGATGTTATACACTGTTCTGGACGAAGGGTACACAAGAAATGGGTGAGAAGGTGTGTTTAACGCTGGACAACACTGTTGTTGATTGGTGGGGTCGCGAGGGTCACCCCAGGGGTGACCTCTGGACCTGTGAAATGCTGCCTGTACCTGTGAAGTCGCCCCCTAGTGGACAGGAGCTGATTTCTTACCGCTTACGTTCACACACATCTTTCAATCAAACATTAGTCACGTGGTCTGGGTTTTCCCTGACTTCGATGCACTCGATTTCCTCTCTCTCCCTCTCCCGCTCCCTCTCTCGTTCCCGCTCTTTCCGTTTGGCGCGTTTCTTTTTCTTGTGCCGCTTCTTAGAGGGCGGGAAGAAAGTCAAAAACACTGGTAGGATGACGAAACAGTGCAACACTGTGCAGCCGGCCGTGAGAAGGGAGCACTTGAACAGTGTGTAGGTCAGGTTAGAAGGCACAAAGAGAAGAGGCATTATCCCAATTACAAAACACGAGGTGTTCTGCAAAATGGCGGCCCCATGCTCCTCTAAAGAGATCTTGATGCACTGAGTCCGCGTGTGCTCAGTGGCCAGTACGAACGTGTAGAGGTGGGGGGCACAGTGATCCATGGCAAAGTTGAGTGTATAAATAAGGCACAGGACTGAGATGCTGTCCATGTCTACATTCCAGAGCGTCATGAGACCCAAGACACCCAGTTCCACGGAGGTGACAGTCAAGATCAACCAGAAGTTCCCCAGTGGGTTAATGACCAGGAAGAAGGTAAGGATGAGAATAGTGAGCACGCTGAAACCTGACGTTAGGATGGGGGAGATGATGGAGGAACTGTAGCGGTCCATGAACACGAAGGTTGGGTTGAAAACGATGAACTTGATGCTGTTTATGAGGGAGAGAGGTCGAAGTCTCTCCAGCAGCTCCACGACCTCTTCCCTGGTCTTTTCTGTTGTCCTGGCCACCAAGTACATCTTGGACGCGATGATATCGTACTCATCTCCGTTTTTGGAGAAAATGATGTCGTCCACAAAGTGTTGATATTCTGGGCTCCTCAGAAAAGAAGTCTTGAGGATGTTGATGAAATCACTTTTGGTTGACGCGCTGACATTCACGACCCTCAGATAGTGAAAGTAATTATCGATCCATGAAATCTTATTAAAGCCCTGGCCCAGCGTCTTGAGGTGCTCCTGTACTGTGGAGTTCCAATACTCAATGGGTTCGTAGATGTAAAACCCAATCACCGGACTGTAGTTGCTAAAGTATTTCTGTTGGGTCAGGGCGAACGAAACACTGGGCGAATTACTAGCTAGCAGATTAATTATGTTGGAGCCGTCGCTGATTTGTAAACATCCCATGAACGAAAAGGAGGCGTAAATCAGGTAGAGGATAACCACAAAGGGTTTGACGTAGGTGTTGGTAATCCATTCTGTGTAATGCTCCCTCAGGAAGTGCTGAATGAAGTGGTTCTGGTACGGTATGCTGTCGTGGTGTGTAGACAAATCGTGGCCGTCACTCATCATGGTCTTGAACCAAGTGGGCTGGCGGTCTAGATATTCCACTGAGGGGATCTTGCAGCAGAAGACGCTGTGATAGCGGTTTTGCTCCAGCTGCCCGGCAAACACCAGGCAGGAGCCATAGAATGAGAATACGTAGAAGTAATTCACCAAGATTGCCACACACATGCTCTGGCAGAAAACTTTCACGGATTCAATGTTGGTGAAAGGGCTGGCACCCATGCCGAAGGTGATAATATAGAGCGAGCTGGTCATGGTGTAGCACACCATCACGTCGGCGAACGCATCTGCCACTCTCTCCTTGAAGGGCAAACTCTCTCTGGTTCTTCTCCAACCTGCCAGAAGCTCAAACACACCCTTTGTTCCATGGCCTGAAAACAAAACAAAAAAAGAAGCAATTTATTGTTTGATGCATGAAAAATTCACAGAGAAACTTGATTATGCAGCATGTGCAATGTCAGCATGAATATAATCTACAAATATATAAAACATGAGTAGTGTAAAACCGATATATCAGCCAGGATAATTGCCCATTTTCAAATTATCGGCTTGGGTGAAAACTGTGCCCACTTGGCTAATTATAGTAATAGTTGTGTCAGTTCCAAAATCCAAAAACAGCCAAGTTTCAGTAGGCAATATACTTTTTCTTTTTCTTTCTTTTTTTGTTGTTGTTTTTTTTTACAGTGAATTTTAAGCATTTTAATTAAATGTATTAGAAATATATTACAAACCACTTGTCCTAATATATACCATTTTACTTTCATCCCACAGCCCTCAATCAAGTTTGATTTTGAATATTAATCTAGATAAATAAATTAAATAAATTAAAAATGTGTTAAATCATTTATTTTCAGTAATTACATGATTACTTTGCCATGATTAAATTCTACAGTAGGGGCCAAAAGTCTAATACTATTAGTGAAAATGCTACTATTTTTTTATTTTTCCTATTTAATAAAAAAATTACAATACAACATTGCATTCATTAAATTATCAGCCTAAAAATCTACTAAAATGTTACCACAATTTACCTACAGTAAACAAACAGTATCTTTGTTTAAAAAAAAAAAAAACGTTTTCATAAGCATACATCTTATATTTATATTAGAATTCTTGATTTTCAAAGTGCCCTCAGACTTTTGGACCCCACTGTGCATCAGCATTTTTTCAGTCATTGCCTAGATATTGGCATGGTCATCGGTCATAATGGTCAACCACTAAACATGAGTTATGGAATGATAAGCCTTTCATGATAGCTGTAAGATGAGCAGTAATTCAATTACTCTTCTACCATCCACCTATGAGATTTCTCAAGCTCATACATCACATCTAGTGTGTGCACACTGTCGCCTTTGAACATTTTAATACATATGACTTTCATCCATCCACTAAATATTTCACTCAGCATCAAGGACATCGCGCCTCATCTCTACGCACTCTGTCGCTGTCAAGAATATGTCAAAAAAAAAAAAAACCTACTCTCCTACCTCTTTCTACAAAATCATAAATTTTCACTGACCTGACAGACACAGAGAAAAACCTAATTAACCATAAAGGATTATGCCAATTTAATGAGTCAGATGGACTGGCTTTTCCTGCTTTTAGCTTTATTAAGACAAAGAACAAGTCCATTAGCTTGTGTGAATTCATCTGCAAAATGAGGAGGGCACATGGTGGGCTGGTAGTCACCTGGTGGCCAAAGATCCAGGTTGCTAATGCAAAGACTGCGTGTTCAATTACATACACTCATAGAAGGGGCACTACAATCTTTATTTCATGATCAAGCACACTTAAGATAGGCACTTAGCCTCAGGTTGCTCCGAAAGGGCTGTCCCTGCAATTATAGGAAGCTGCTCTGAATAAAAAGCAGCTGCTAAATGGTAATTAAAACCTAAACTACTAAAC
>JAUZSZ010000134.1:22966454-22979306 GCA_034780575.1 Labeobarbus marequensis
ATTAAAGCAAAAAGTAGAAAAAACTCTGACAAGCAAGCAGTAAGCTTTGAGCATGTATATTCCAGTCAAGCAGCCTCAACCTTTACTGTTGCTTCCTTTGGGAACTCATTGCAGAAAAGCTTTTCATTAACAAGACCAGCGTGAGTAACAGCCTCCATCATCCTTTGAAGTCCACAGAAATCTTGATAAAACACACTCACGAAAAAGCGAATTCAGGGCTTCAAAGTGGTGATTTAACTGAACTTAGTCCAACAGACATTAACATTACGTTGCTGCACTATCTGCGTTTGATTCTGCTGTGTGAGAGTTCACCTGGTTCATATTCTCACCATCACACACGCAGATTTCAACTCGTAATCTACGAGTGCACGTGTTCTTCCATGGGGTTTCCCACTAAAACTAATTTTACACCTAAAAAAAATAATTGGTGTTTGAGTAAATAAATAAGAGCACATGAAACAAATAAATAACTTACCACACCTTTATATGATGAATAAGCATCAGAACCTGAATGGCTTTTTGTTCACTAGCAGATTCAAGCTACTACTACACATCAAAACAGGGTTTGTACAGTTTACCGCAGTCAGTGTCCTTAACTTTGGTTTTTACCTTCTATGCACCTCCAGCTCCTCTGGTGATGGGCCATTCTGCACCTGAGGGGTCTGTCTTGGCATTGGGGGGCCTGTGGAAAAAAGGGAAAAGTCTGGAATGAGCATCAGTTTGAAACTTGGAAAGAACTTTGAAATTTGATCAATAATGCAAAGTATGCTGGACAAGCCCCAAAAGACTAACAGAAGATCAGGTTTTAGAGAGAGAGAGAAACATGGGCCGCTGGCTGCAAG
Source organism: Labeobarbus marequensis (assembly GCA_034780575.1). Lineage (NCBI taxonomy): Eukaryota > Metazoa > Chordata > Actinopteri > Cypriniformes > Cyprinidae > Labeobarbus > Labeobarbus marequensis. Next base: position 22,967,297 of record JAUZSZ010000134.1, read on the forward strand.
ACACATCGATCAGGTGTGCTGGACAGCAAGAGTTAATTAGGACATTATATATCATGGAAAGGGGAAAAGATTATCTGTAAAAGTTCAAATCACTGTGTGTAAAAAAAAGAAGTGCTAAATATCAAAACAGTCAGTGCCAGGGTGAATTACTTCACATATTTGTCACTTTATCTAACAAAATGCAACATTATGTCATTATTGTCTGAAGGACAGAATTTTGTTAGAAATGGAACCATATGCAAATAAAGAAATAATTTATATTGATATTTATATAATTTATAGTATATATTATAAACTAAAATAAAATTCAAATATAAATGGAAGGAAGGACTGATGACCTTATGCTGGAAACATATCACGCGGGTGGAAACCCAAGCCCTGATATTGTCAAATTTTACAGCACAGTTTGTGTATATACGGTTTGCTGATTTTCCCAGGCTGAATTTGAGAGCAAAGGAAGGTAGAGGTCTGAATGAAAGCTAAGCACGAACACAGGACAAGTCTCTACCATGACATGCTTGACTAATCGATCAATGCCGCATTGTGCAGGTGAGAGAGGTCTGTTTACAGAGTCTGGAGGTAAGGCCCTCTCTGTAGCTCATTACCAGACTACATATGCCCTCTGCCATTTCCTGTTTATTTGCTTCACACAGCAGGGCACTGCAAAAACAAGAGCTTTTTTATCCTTACACCTGTTTGACCTGTTTCTTTCCTGCAGTTTCATCATTTTAGTGGGGGAAGGTAGTCTAAATAGCAACATATAGACAAACTATTGACAACACAGCAAAAGGACTGGTCCACATTGCTGATTTGAGACCATCTGCCCAACAAAAGGCCGATAGTTGAAAATGTTTTGAATGGATTTCTTTAAAATGGATTATGCCAAAATAATACAATCTATGCAAGCTAAAATAACAAAACATAATATAACATCCTAAAAAAATAAAATATTTAAAAAAACAAAAACAAAAAAAACAACATTTAACATAAAATATAAAACAAGATAAAGCCTAAAAAATAACACACACACAAACTATATAAAACCTGAAGAACAACATAAACAGATAATATTTAACATACATGTCATAAAAAAATCATAAAACGTAAAATAAAACAACATTTCACCAAAAAAAAAAAGTAAAAAATAAAAATAATATAAAATATATAATATTTAACATAACATAAAACCTAAAAAACAAAAACAAACAAAACACATCAACATAAAAACAATATAAAACCTGAGGAACAACATAAAATAACAATTAAAACATAAAATACAAAAAAATAACAAAACATGTTTCACACAACAAAATACAACAAGATAAAACAACATTTAACAAAACATGACTTACAAAACATAAAACAAGATCTGTCCTGGGATAATAAGTAGCATCTTTTTTACATCACCATGAAAGTTGCAGCAAAGTAGATCATTGCATGCAATGCTCACCAAGTAGCAAAGCTAAACTCAACTTTAACCAGAAACAAATGGCTTGCAGAACACATTAATTGGATTAAACAAGTCTGAATGCAGAATTCTCCCGACAGGACAAAACTCCATGAAAAAATATGACATTAGAGCTGAGCCATCTGGACAAGCCAAGCAGTAATCAACTCATCTGTAAAATCTAATCTAACATTACAGTTCTGTGCGCCCCTTTAAGAAAACCGAACATTCGTGATTGTCCATGTTTGTGTAACCCACTCTGCAAATTCTCTTCTCAAATGTTCTTTGGCTTTAACACATAAAACACACCTACGCTAGCCTTAACGTGTATGTAAAATGCCCTGTTATATAAGCAGGCACCCTCAGTTTCTCTTCAATCCTTGAAACAGAAACAAACATTACTCTTAAAATGTGATGAGCTAATCACAAATTATCAAAGCTATTCAGATTATATCTAATGAGTCACAGGATATAGTCTCTCCAGAGAGCAAGGTCAAGTTATACAAATATTAACTTGATTTGTTTTTATGGCCAAATTATAGAGATTTTTGAGCAATTTGAAACTCTGACACAAAGGCAAGTATACTTGGCCCATTTAACCCCAGCCAATCTGAACAGCACTTTAAAGGCTGGCTCTGGTCCAAAAGCACTCAGTGTCAGCTTTAATATGGACTGATCCTCCTTCAAGCCAGTTTGGTAATGTACTGCCATTAGATCACACACGGATAGCAAAACCTACAAATGGACTTCTTATTCTACAAGCATGCACAAATAAAAATAAATAAAATAAAATAAAATAAGATAAAAAAGTCAGAATATAAAATTAATTAGAAAAATAAAATAAAAATAGTAAACATGGTGCATCATAATAATTAAATTATAAAAATATATAAGTGCATTATTATATGTATAAGTGGTTTCTTGTCGAACTTGCACCACCTTAGCTTGCTGAATTCACACAAACATTTGTAATTATTCAAATACTACTACTTACATTAATTAGAAAAAATAAAATAAAATAATAAAATAAAATAAAAAATAAAAATAAAAATAAGGCAGTGAAACTAGAGATCACTTAGTTTCTACTTTAAGTTTCTACTTTAAGTTTCTTTAAGTTTCTACTTATCAATGGAATGTTTATGGACTAACAGAAAGCTAAATAGTCAGAATAGCACCTACATGTGAGGAGGGAACCACCGAGCCTCTTCTGACAGCAGATGTATTGCAGAAGTCCATCCTGGTCTTTAGGTGCACTTGTAACAAGTGCACTAGAGCCGTTCACATCAGTTCCCAAACTGCCATCAGTGACTCCATGAGATCTCAAAGAGAGCAGCATGTTGTTCTGACTATTCTCAAGCAAACACTGCTGTGGTTTAAAAAAAAAAAAAAGACCGGACCAATAGGCTGGCAGTCAGACATTAGACGCTCTGCCACAACGTTCACCGAGCAGGATGTGGTCCACTTATTGCACTTTCCGGACCTGATCAATTATTCATGCCTGGATGGGCGAAGGGTAAAGCGGTCAATGTTACAATCACATCACAACTATTACGATCAGGTGGGTGGAGAAAAACATGGATGTTTTTAGGGGTTTAACCATTTTGAGACAAGGACAACAAGATACAGCTGAAACTCTAAAATCTGGTGAGCTATCACAAAGGGAAAATTTTAGATATAATTTCAGAAAAATTTGAAAAAATATATTTTCTGCAGGGAGGATCAAGAAAGTCTCTCTACGCACTGACCGGGAGAAACAAAGCTTGTCTTGGCCGCAGGACCAAGTAATGGGCTTGAAATCAAGTTATTGGATGAGGTCACCAACAACTAATAGCCGTGAAAACACTGGACAGCTTTAATTTCATAAAGCTGAAACATCTTTCACACCATCAAAATTCACACCATAGTTTAGGACCATAATAAGAGCTCACTGAGCTCAAGGGAGGAAAAAGAAAGTCTGTTTCCTTCTGAAACTTTGTGCAGTTTACCAGTACTTACTAGATGTACATAACACATAAATATATAATACTACTGTAAATGTGACCATATATTAATACATAACACAATACTGGATCTCATTTCATTTTTTTTTCCTTTTCTTATTTTCTAACTCAAAATATTTGAAATGGTATGCCAGGAAATGTTTGGTTATCACTGTATAGTTTTTAAAAATTGTTTGTTTATTTTGAATTTTATTTTACTTCTGTGGAACAAAAAAAATATATTTTTAAGATTTCGGCTGATACAATGAAAGTCAATGGGTGCAAAACTGGCTTGACATTTACTGTATGGACCAAAAAAAAAAAAAATCTAAATATTCTTTGAGATATCATCTTCTGTTCTACAAAAGAAATAAAGTCATACAGATTTGGAATGACATGAGGCTTAGTAAATCATAACCAAATGCTAATTTTTGTGTGAATCTTTTTAACAAATAGCCACATAAAACACCCACATTAATCCATAAATGTTCTAATCAGGTGCAACACGGTAAGTAACAGAAACACAAATTAGGCGATCAACAAATGTCCCATCATGGTCCTGGTTGGTCTGGATAAAAAATAATTTGTTGCAATTGTAGAGTAACTCATTTACATTAAAGCGATTGTTCAAATTCTTAAACCTACATGTATGAGCAATAGTAATTGGGATGCTTCTCTTAGTAAGCACCATTCATAATGCCCAAAGGCTTGACAACCAGTCCAAGACTGAGACACCACCATTTTGTTCCTCGATGTTTTACAACAACATTTGGGAAAAACAAACATCATTTGACACAGAGCCTCATTACCACACCCTGATGCTGTCACCTTGTAAATACAACACACAAATCCCCTTGTCACTCATATGTGTCGCACAACACGGGCCCAAGCCCTCCAATTAATTCCACAGTTGTGGTTCCACAAATGGGAAAATTACAGTCAAGTGATGCATAATTTGAAGATGAGGAAGCAAATGATGTGTCCTCTAACTCTAAACAGATTCTGATTGGATTCTGAGCAAGTCTGTTGAACCGGTTAAATGGGACATAATTAAAGCAAGATTATGCGAGTCAAAACAAATGTTGCGTGTCAGTGTATACAGGATTTCTGTCTTGGTGGTAGAAAGGTGAATGAGTCAAAGGAGACTCTTGGTCTGTTTTAGTGTGAATCCTAGGAATAGGATATAATGAAAATCGTTAGCATCCCCGTTTTGACGAATCTCATTATTTAGGGCTCAAAGACAGAGACAGTAAATCAAGAAATGGGACTGGGACCTAAAAACAGCAGAACTTACCGGGTTCTACTTACTCAAAATAGTTTGTCCATCTAGTTACACAGTCTGTTGTGTACACTCAGAATTGATAACCTCCAATGTAAAAATATAAATTACAAATAAAAAATAAAGTAAAATAAAAAAATAAAATGAAATAGTAAAATAAAAAATATTAAACAAAAAAATCTTATATTCTAATAAAATAAAATAAAATAGTAACTAGGAATACTACTGGCCCTATAGTTCAACTGCCTCATGTACAAGGTGTTGATGTCTTCAGTGTTTGGCATTACCCCAGAGATACTAAATAGCATCACCTGATCCCACTTCAGCCCTGGGGTGGGTAAACCATTGGGGGGAGGCTTTTTTGATGCAAGGTTGCCTAATAAAAGAAGTTCTGCTTGGAAACAGTTCTGCCATTTGTAGTCCAAATTAAAGAAAATCCGACCACTGAACATGTGCAAGGTGAAAACAATCATTTTTAGCACTTCTGAAATAAGCTGGCAAGACTGTTTTTATCCAATGACATCCTGTCAAACTGTTGTCCACACAATGCGTTATCTTTTGTTGAGATAACGGATGTCTTTAGAAGCTATTGTCAAACTAGAATCATTACATTGTGTAGACCATCACAAACACGTCACTTGCGTTTCTGACAGAAAGCTGAAATGACATTGGGAAACTGTATTATCTACAGGATAAGCAAGATTGAGAATGTGAGAATGGCTGCAAAATGAGAGAAAAGACTGACTCAGCACACAGAGCTAAAACAAGCACACATTTCACTGAGAAAAAGAGAGCATCCCTTGGATCGTTGTGGACAATCTGTTCGAGACATTTAATGACTTCTCATGATAAACTTGGCATGGCTGTTCTGTTAAAACCCAGGAAAGGAACGTGGAGTGGTTAAGTGATTTGATTGGACAAAATCTGCCAGCTGTCACAATTAACATACCTCGACCAGTATTCTGGTTTGACGTTTAACAGATTCAAATCTAGACCTGAGTTTCTGTCATACTTGGTTTGATGAAACTTACAAAAAAAAAAAAGAAGAAAAAAAAGATCACGTGCAACTAAATTGAAAAATCATAATAATAATAATAATAAACATATTATTGTGCTAATACTACATACTGTATACTGAATAATGCATGTCAAATGTATGACCTCTTAATATGATAATTAAGATTTTTGTTATACAAAGATATTTATGACTTTTTATGACCTTAGAAAAACAAAAAACTTTTTTTTCAAGGATCCACTGGGACTTTTTTTTTAATTCATGTGCTGCTAAATACATTTTACGGTTCACACACATCATTTTAAGTTGCAAATATGAGTGAGACGCTCACACTGTGAAGCCCTGTAATACTGCCGCCAAACTAATTCTATTGGCTGAACCGCTGCTGTTTTGACAGGCTGCTTGGGATTTTCAAACTATTTGTTTGTTTTTTTTTACTTGTTTTGGTAGTAAATCTATTATTATCCATGGTGCACTTCAAATCAAGCACAATGCCTTTAAATTGTGTAACAAATAGAATTTTTTCTTCTTCATTGTAATCAAACATTGTATCACATGCTTTCATTTCATTGGTGCTCAGACAGATTATGCTTTTTTTTCTAGGACAGAATCTGATAACCAGGCTTGAGCATATCAAATACTGATCCAGATTTTTACAAACGTCAGATTTTAAAAAGGTTGTTACATCTTAATATTCTGTCGGGTATATTCTGCTTTATTCATAGCCATTTTACTACATACCACAAGCACATCACAGTTTATTTGAACACAGCAGTGACCATTTAGTCCTAGAAATAGACATGTACCATCCCAAAGTACCTGATTGCCCCTGCTGAGTCTCTCATGGTTAAAGCCCCATCCCTCCCCATCAAACTCACTCCTCAAGATGATCTCAGTGCGGCTGATCTTCTGCGGGAAGCGGTACACTCTGGGGGCTGGCATGATGGACAGGTGCCTGCAGGCCTGCCTTTCTGCTCTGATGCTCTGAACCCGGACCAAGTCCCTCTGGGAGAGTTGAGGTAGAGATACTGAGCTCTACTCTTGTATACCTGAGATTCCCATTCAAAAAAAAAAAGAAAAACTGAAGAATGAAACTGCATAACTAAGAACAGAACTCAAAACGAAACTAATTCCACAGCAACAAAGCAACCTGAGTCCTGGACGATCCCAAAAAGTGACAAGCCAAGCCCTGCAACTATTTAGAAAGCTGGAGAGGAGAAACCTTCTGCAACGGGGACTATTAAGAGTCTGGTGCAAGAGAATGATCTCATCGATAAAAAGTGTTCTGGGCTGCTAACGTCATCTCTCCCACCTTGGCTATTGGAGCAATTTGGTGGTCATGTGGTGTCACTAGTCAGAAAACAAACACATACCAGACACGGGTGCAAGCCCACCCCTTTAAAACCATATTTAGGCTTCACGACCAGAAAAACAAACTCTTTTTGGCTCAGGAATGTTCTGTCTTTCGATTTCCTCTCAGAGGTACCATGTCTCAAAAGACAAACACCTGTGTCCTGCCAAACTGTGAAGTCTCAAAGCAGGGTGACCTTCATTTAGACCTCTAGACGCAGAAGGCTCCTGGGGGTCTACGGTGGGACAAGGTGAAAAGCCTGCTTTGTTCTGACATGGATGAGCTCATGCAATCCCACATATTTCACGACTGTCAACAGGTCGTCACAAGACAGTATTTATACACTGAAAGGTGGTGCAGAAACCTTATTTCATGACCTTCTTACATGTTGCAGATAGGCTACTGGACCAGGCAGTATGATATACACGCAAGCTAGTGACAGATACCTAAAATTAGAGCTCCATTTTATCGTAATATAATCAGTCTTATTAGTAATAACAGTTGCCAGGTAAAGTTTCTGAAAATCCAAAAAAATGTAAGGAGTATACAAGGTTGTTTTTCTGTGCTTCTACTTTTCTTACTAGACTGTTAGTCCAACCTTCCATCTAAGAAAGTGATGAAATGAAGGTCAGGGCACATTAGCCATGTGACAGCTAAGGTATCTGGACTTTTAAAGATCAAATTTTTCCCCATTTTAGGTAAAAGGATGTGGAAGACTCTGGGTATCTGTATGAAAACATCTAAGAGGGAATTTGTGGCTTAAGAATCTGCACAGAAAAAAAATAAGGCATGCATATTTTATCTTATATTTTGTATTTTGTATTATAACTTATATTAAGTATTTTTGTAATTTATTAAGTATATATCTAAATCTTAAAACTGATAAATTCAAGCTGTGTAACAAATTATGATCTTGAATGAAATAGATCTTGAATAATTATTTTGTCTTGTGACCAAAAACAAAAACAAAAAAACACTTCTATTCTTATAATACTATTAATCATACGCATCACACAGTTTCACTCATCAAGCAAATTCATCATGTTTTTATATCTTCTTTACATATGGAAAAAGAGAAAATCCCAAAATGAAAATTGTCGCTGTCTATAGACAGCAATGTAACTGATAAGTTCAAGGCCAAGAAAGGTAGTACGGACATTGTTAAAATAGTCCATTTGTCATCAGTGGTTCAACCATAATGTTTTGAAGCTACAAGAATACTTTTTGCGCACAAATAAAACAAAAATAAAGACTTTATTCAACAATTTCTTCTCTTCTGGTGCGCTTTCAAAGGAATGCACTTCCATGCGTTGTGGTACTCTCGTGAACACACAACAAAGACTGACACGGAAGAGAAGAAATTGTTGAATAAAGTCTTTTTGATTACGGTTGATGTCACATGGACTATTTAAATTATGTCCTTACTACCTTACTGGGCCTTGAACGTGTCAGTTGTGTTACCGTCTATGCAGGGTCAGAGAGCTCTTGGATTTCATCAAAAATATCTTCATGTGTGTTAGAAAAGAAAAGGTCTTACGGGTTTGGAACAACATGAGGCTGAGTAATTAATAACAGAATTTTCATTTTGGCTGAACTATCCCTTTAACAGATTTTTTTAATCAACTGCTATCAGTCAATATTAAATTCTTAACTGTGCATATTCATTTCAACCTGTTTTTACATTTAGATGACCTTTTCCATCATCTAACACAAGGTTAAAGTTAATCTTTAAAATTGCTAGTAATACTGTTATATGTAATCTTTAGCAAGTCTCAAAATGAATATCCATTTTCCATGCTGTCCATCATGTTGTAATGTGCACATTCACTTGAAGCATTTAAAACAAATAAATTTTATAATTTTTTTTTTTATAGCTATTTTATTATAATTTTTTTTATTTAGACAAAGAACATGAACGGCCATAACAAACATAATTAGCAACCAGAGTATTAATATCTGTGCATCTCAATTGTGAAAGAAAATGACAGTTCAGTGACAGTCTAAATTGTCAAAGTGATTATTTAGGTAGAAGACAATGTCTTTTTCCCCACTGAGATTTCACAGTGTGAGAAATCACATAGCTTCAGCTAAGCCAGGGTATTTGAAGAGCTTAACCAGCAGCAACTAAATTACCCAACTGCTGCCGTCCCATAAGCACAACAACAAACCTCACATCCTAGTCTTAAACCACAAACACCTGGCTGTCTGTGCCAGTAAGCAATCACGCTTTTGTTCACACATTCCTAGCGGTCATGTCAAGGTGGGATATAAACAAAAAAAACGTAAGTGAAGAAAGAGTGAAGTTTACAATAATTAAACTCCAATTATCCATGGGAAAGATAAAAGGTCACATTTCTCATGTAAACTCCGCAGGCGGATTGTCTGGTTTGGACGGTTTGATTTCTCAATGACAAACATGTTCATACATTAGGCTACCTCACCAATACATCAATCAGCACATCCATCATGCCTCAATGTATATATAGTCCATGTTGCCAAGAGCTCTAGGGCCGTCTGCCTTGCAACAGAGATCCTCAGTCGTGCTGGCAACAGCATTTATATAAAAACTCACCAAATCTCACACAGTTCATGGCTCCAGTGTCAGGGTAACATCACCCTGGCATGTGACCCTGTTGCACATTACACCCGACTAAAATTAGCCGACACATTCTAGAGGTTTGTAAAAAAGGACTTTTGATTCCCCTGGACTCCTCAGCAAACTCTCACACGTCACTTCGGGGCCCGGATGACAAATGTGGCACATAAAACTAAACAAATATATATATATATACACACATGAATGTGGAAGACAGTGGATCGCATTCTGGGATTGAGGCATGTGGTATTTGACGGGTATTAGCCCACCTGAGGTCATGAATATGCTAAGAAAACACCGGCTGGCATGATTTAGTAACAAGTCTGCCTAGCAACACTGAAATTCCCTGTACAATCAACAGGGGGCGTATTTAAATTTTATGAGTTAATAAATAATACCAAAGAGCCAAGAACTAAATAGTTTAAACCAAATCAATTGTTGTTGTTGTTTTTTTTGGCCCACCAGTGCTTTAATTCTCTAAATTGCTTGGCTGGTGGTTTATTATGGTGGTTATGCAAGTAAATGTGAGTGAAAAAGCCAATGAGGATTTTAAGGTCAAAAACACATAAATACTATAGCTTGACAAAACCTGTCTCAAAGCCCTCAAACAAGCATCAAAGCTTCAGTAAATAGCTAATACACACATACTGCAAACAAGTTCACTTAGAGATCTAGACAGACTGCAGTTGTTCAGATGGCTCTAATAGAACTGAGCACAGTCATTTAGCTCTACCGCAGCTGTACACAGCTTAATATTGACAATGTGAATTAAGGGAGAGCCAATTACGTATTCCTGCTTTAGCTCAGTCACATGGGATCCTACTGCTGGCTGGTTAGTGCAGTTTAACACACTCCCCAAAATCACTTGTTTCCATGCCAGGTACCTACAGGCATTAGCAAATTCAGCAGAGGTAGCATAGCGCACACAGACCATTGCCGGTAAATAATGCTACTAACCTAACTGTATTTTGTTATATTACACAGAAGCTCAGCGGATTCCAAAAAAGTGCAGCTTTTCTAGCTGTTTTTTCCCCCCTAAAATCACAGATTTTTCTAAATCACTGTTTACCTCTCATTTCACACTTTTAACCCTGGCAAACATTTTTTAATAATCAAACATGCTGTCGTAAAATGACACCTTGCTTGTTTGTTTGTAACATGGAAAAAAACAGATTAAATTTTAGTGAACTGTTTAAATGAAGCTGATCAAAATGAAAAAATGCATTTCCAGTTACACTTGAGAAAGCAAATTGCATATATAAATGCTACGGATACAGGCTGTATAAAAATTATATATATATATAGAAATGCAACTAAATATATATCCACTCAAAAATTGGGGGTCTGTCTTTTTTTTAGGATATTTATACTTATTTGTGATGGTAATACTTTTATTCCGCACACATTACGTTTATGTTTAAATAACATTTATAACGTTACAAAATATTTCTATTTCAAATAAACGCTGTTCTTTTAAATTTTATATTCAAAGAAACCTGAAAAAAATGCATTACAAAGAATCTGGGCCCTATGAACAGTTTTGTTATTTCCCAAATTCCATTTTATTTTTTTCCAAATTCCATTTAAATTTTTCTGCTTGCTGTTTTTTTTTTCTGTTTTAATTTTTCTAAACTTTGTTTCAATGGTTACATTTTATTTTTATTAATCAAAAGGTATGTATAATTGATTGAAATTATGGAACTTTTGAAAACACAATTTAACAGCAATTTATTAAAAGTGTAACAAAAATTAAAACAAACAAAAAATAATTTTATTAGTGGTAGTGGTTCTATCATTACATTAAATACTATATTTCTGTCACAGTTTCTTCAAGTTAAACCAAACTTTTATTTTGACAGGTTACTGTGAAGAAGTTTCTGTTTGTATGATATAACGATATTTTTCCTCAAAGGAAATGGTAAAATACTCATAAAGTGACTCAGAGCGGCAGAGGCTGAAAACATAGCGAGCGTCACATGCGCTTAAGTGTGTGTAGTAAACAAAACCATTCACACAGACACACGGAACATGCGGGATTCATATTTAAATGGTATTTTTGCAGCTTAATATTCACAGACACTAGTCCATATTGTGTTTTGATGTAGCAGTACTGACCTACTTTTGATTTATTAGTCCAAAATTGGGAAAATTGTATCAATTCCTTCATCCTCCAGGAACTGCCTGCATACTCTCGCCACATGAGGCCAGGCATTGTCGTGCACCAGGAGGAACCCAGGACCCACTGCACCAGTGTAGGGTCTGACATTGGGTCCAAGGATTTCATCCCGATTCCTAATGTCAGTCAGGGTGCCATTGTCTAGCCTGTAGAGGTCTGTGCGTCCC
>JAUZSZ010000134.1:23036598-23046897 GCA_034780575.1 Labeobarbus marequensis
GGAGAAACCAGGCTCAGTCGGGGGGCCAGTTCTCCTCTGGCCAGGATATTATTGTTTATTTATTGTTTACTTATTGTACACCCCAATTTTACACCCCAGTACAATAATACATCTATTCTTGTGGGGGAAAAAAACAATTAAAATAACATGTGGTACATCTATTTTTTGATTATTCAGTAAATGCAGTATAAATGGAAGTTACATCATTTATTTTGTCTGTTTTGATGGACGTAAACCAAAACATAAGATTATTCATAGCAAAATTTGGCAATGCTGCAACAAAAGCTTCACATTAGGGTTGTGCCGGTAGACGATAGCATCATGTAGTATCAACGATAGTTAGAGATATCGCTTGTTGCTGATACCTTTGACGATAACAAGATGATGATGATTATTATTAGGCTAGTAATATCTAATTAATATTAGGGCTTATTTGTTCTTTGTTCAAGTTTTCAGTGTTGAGCGTTATAACCAAATCACACGATTCTGTTGAGTTTAGGAATGCAAGGGCCAATCATAGGCATTCAGATGAGCCAACGCTGGTACACTGGAGTTTTGTTGTTTAGCGCTTGCTCGCTGACTGAATTCAGCCCTCTCGCAAATTCTCTCATCATAAACAACAAAGTGAAGGTCTACGTACAATGTAAATATGAGATTTATTCATCATACAGTGTAGATAGCTTCACTTATTATTACAAGAGTCAGTGATGATGTTCTTTGACAATGTAAATGTTCTTTACTCGTTTTCTGTTGCTGCTGTTTGAATAACTGAGGAAATGTAACTTAACCCCAATAATTAGTAACTTACAATGTTTCTATTAAATTGTTATGTTAAATACAAATTCAGTCATGTTAAAAACATCAGGCTGCTTTTAACCTCAAGCTGGAATTCGTTCACATTTTGGCAATGAAACCAAGTAAATAAATAATTAAATAAATTAGCACAATAATATTGTGTATTGGGGAATCTCACAGGCTGATGATACGACAATTGAGCATATCGCCCAACACTATGTATGTGTGGGGGGGAGGGGGGTGTACTCCAAAAACTGAAAGTTCTGCTATATTCAAAACAGATGTAAAATAATGTATATAAGCACACACATATGAACAAGTTTCAATTCAAATCTATGTTAACATAATCTATGTTTTGTCATTATAATCTTAGAAATACTACAAATACCAACCTGACAAGGACCAAGAGTCTATTTGGTTGACCTTAGAGGAGCTACTTACCCAGTTAACTCAGGACACAAGATCCAATGATCAAGTACACCTTAGCATATTGATTGTTCTGGACCACAAAGCTGATGCATTTCATTGATTGTGTGCAGTCGATTCTTTTGCACAGTACATAAAAAAATCTGTCTCCTTGTAGGAAACATCTGACACAAAAGAATACAGAGGAATCCACACTGATATCCATGAGACTGGGATAATCTATCCTTCTTTCACACACATCATCATCATCCAACATAAATACTCCATTTTTACACATATGAAACCAATACAGTGAAAACTTCACTGTTGGTTTGAACTAAATGGCATACTTGAGTGGTCACTGCCCAGTAAATATACTGGAGGAACAGATTTGCGCAACCTATTCCAAAACAGTTATAAACAATATCACTTGTGTAAATAAATAAAATGGAAAATATAATGAGACTAAGCAGTAGATTTGCCTGAAATGTAATCGTGATAATGAGCCACAAAATGCACCTGGCACGTGCAGCTGAATTTTGTAATTATGATAATGGCACGGCATAGCAATGTACCGTAGTGTTGAACGTATCTAGCTAATACATACCTAAATAATCATGATAAAATTCATTAAATTAGCTTAAATAATTAACTAACCAACTAACATACAAAAACCGAACTAGCTGACTAATTACCAAACACGTAACCGACTACAAACCTACTCAACTACTTTCTAATTAGCTGAAATGTATGAAAGCACCTCTTCATTAATCTCAACTAAAAAAAAAGTTCATAAAGTTAAGTGACTACTACATACAAAATAAAAAAAATTGAATAAATCAAAAAACTTTGCATGTTTAAGTAACAACTAAAACAAAAGCAGAGCGGTCATCTCCTTAAAAATAAACTCTGAAGCAAACAGAAGTAATGTTCTCATTACTACCCCTCCAAGTCCAGGGATGTGTTTGAGTCTTTCTCTCCTGCTTTCACTGAGGTAATCAAGTCCACATGGAGGTGAGAGTGAGCCGCTCCGGTACCAAACATGGCAATCAGCGTGTGATGAGTCATCCTCCCTTTTAAGCTGCCTTAACCCCCTGCTCTCCATTTTTCACTCAGAGAATAACTCTGGAGTCAGAGATCTGGATGCATGCGGGTCTCCACATTCCACTCAGAGCTAGAACTTTAAGTGATCTGGATTGTTGAGCTCATCAGTGTGAGCTGAGGCTACTCCAAAGAGGCTGGAAAAAAGGAAAGAAAAATCCCTGCATACTTTCCACCTCTTCAGGCTATCAGTCATGGGGCGCAAAGACTGATGCCGAGTACAAAAGCAGCACTTTAACCACGCAGAAACCAACAAAGAAACCGATAAAAATAAATAAATAAATAACTAAAAAATTAGAATTCCGGCATGGTACACAAAGTCTACATTTTGAGTTTAGACAATCAGAACTGGAATCAAATACATCAGCTTTCAAAAGGTGTGGGTCAGGAAGACTTTTTAAATCTTTTAGAAAACATTCTTGTGCTCACCAATGTTGCATATATTTGATCAAAAACACTATTGAAAACAATATTGTGAAATATTATTAATATTTAAAATAACTAACTAATAACTTTTCTGTTTTAATATATTTTTAAAATATTTTTGTGACAGCAAAGCTGAATTTTTCAGCAGCTATGACTCCTGTCTTCAGTGCCACATGACCCTTTAGAAATCATTCTAATAGGCTGATTTCATTCTAAAGCAATATTACTTATTATCAGTGTTGAAAACAGTAGTGCTGCTTGATATTTTTGTGGAAATCATGATTTTTCAGCATTCTTTTTTTCAGATTTTTCAGCATCCCTGCTGAATTAAATGGATTAATTTCTTTAAAAAAAAAAAAAAAAGTATTACCAATCCCAAACTTTTAAATAGTACTTAAACTGCAAGGCAAAGTCATGTAAAACTGCTTATGGTGCAAGAAACCTTAACTAATTTACAGGAGACTTCAGGCAAAAAATAAAATGCTACAAAAGTGTAGAATATAGACACTTTGTTGCCATATGTCTCCCGAATGTACTCAACAGGGCAAACAAATAACCACATGTGAAACGCTCAGCTCATACTAAAACAAGACAGAGTGTGATCCAGTGCACATTTGACAATGCTAACTGATCTGGCAGCAGTTGTCTTAATTAAATCCCAAGGCCGCAGGACCTTAATTACGAAGCACAAGCCAGCCGCGGCCATGTGACCCCAGCCTGGCCCTGTTCTAACACCCGCTGCCGTCTCCTGGGACAGCTGTGAACTGTATTTACTCAAGACCTTACAGCCTTAGTGCTAAACTCATCATATAGTCAATTATCCATGTCTACTGCATAGCGATGATAGTATATAAAATATGAGAAGTCAGAGTGAAGGCTTATCTTGCCATTCACATTAATAACGCAATTGATCCACTCAAACTCTGGTGTTTATTTGATGAATATTCAGTAATGTGGGGAATTTGATCTTCATAAAAAAGCATTATGAAGTGTACTTCACCCTCAAGGTTGAGCTGTTACATCAAGAGTTCTTTGTAGTGTGTTTTAGAAAGAAAAACACTAGTGTATCCAGTCATTCAACAACTCTACGGCTTTAACGGTCAAGCTGTAGTTAATCACGCTGTGCGCTGCACGGCTCTTAAAGTCAGCCCAGACTCTCAAGTCAGCCAAAGAGTCCGCTTGGGGGGGGTTTTCAGCAAGACTGCAGCCTGAGCAAACCATCTGAAAAGAAAAATTCCTCAGTGGAACACAACCATATTCACATTTGGCATTTATCTCGGACCCTATGGAGTGTAATTGATTTAGATAGTAATTGACTTCAAAATTACACCATCTCCCTACTTCATAGGTGTCTTAGAGGGTTTTAGTCTTATATATGAGACCCTGGATCACAAAACCAGTCTTAAGTGGCATGGGTATATTTGTAGCAATAGCCAAAAATACATTGTATGGGTCAAAACTATTGATTTTTCTTTTATGTCAAAAATCATTTGGATATAAAGTAAAGATCATGTTCCATGAAGATATTTTGTAAATATCCTACTGTAATTATATCAAAATGTATTTTTGATTAGTGATATGCATTGCTAAGGACTTCATTTGGACATCTTTAAAGGCAATTTTCTCAATATTTTGATTGTTTTTGCACCCTCAGATTCCAGATTTTCGAATAGTTGTATCTCGGCCAACCATACATCAATTTAAAGCTTATTTAGTCCGATTTCAGATGGTACAGCAATCTCAATTTCACAAAATTTACCCTTATGACTGGTTTTGTGGTCCTGGGTCACATACCTGTACGTGATTGGAAATAGAAATCTGACCCCTTCGAGACAAAATACAAATAAATTAAACTCATCACCACTAATCAGATCAGAGAAGCTGTCGATTTTAAAAGAACAATTCAAAAATATTTTCTTACACCATCACTCAAAAACAATTTACGAAAGCCTCTGTGCAGTACTTTTCATATATAATTTTTTTTAAATAAAAATATAAACTGCTTAGTTTTACTATATATTGTTGCATATATTTTTAATAGCCATTATTATTATTATCATCATTATTGTCTTCCCTTTCACTATTACTTTGAGAAAAAGTGTGTAAAACAACATTTCATTGTTTTCAAAATCAAAGTAAAATACAGAAAAATAAAATTAGACTAATGACTAAAGAAGAAGAGAAGGGAAGGAGAAGTAGGAGGGGTGGTTAATATTCTGACAGCACAACACGGTCAGGCTGGATGCCGCAATGAAACTACACCAAATTTTTAATGTGCTGCCACTGGCCAACAGGAGCAGGGAAACTGCACTGTCCTCTAAACAGCCCCAGAGGACCAGCAGCACACATATAGCCATGTGACGGCAGTTGTAATGACTATCTTAATTGAACCAATGGTAATCGGATCATGTGCAAGCAAATACATCATGAAGACAGAATACTGGCCACCTGACAAATAACAACTAGTACGTACAGGTAAATACTCTGGATCATTCTATGCATTTGTCTATGACACCCTGTTAGTCTTATTTAACCCTCTCCGGAAGGGCTAACAGGTGTGAGAAGGTTCTGCTGTTGATGGCCTGATGAAAGGCAAGGACTGGTTGTCTGATGTTGACTGAGGCTCACCTGTTTCACCCACTGGTGCAAGTGTGTTTGGGATTGACACAAAGACAGACAGAAAAAAGACAGCTGAAGCATGTTCAGCTGTTTTACAACCTTCAATGCTGGCATACCAATGTTGGTAACCAATTTAATGAGATATATAAGAAATTTTGCTTATTTTCAGGACTGTTAAAGCTTTCATATATTTTATATATGTACATAGACTGTTTCATCAGGCGCACGCTCCTGAACCGAAGTTAACTTCCGCTCTGCATTTGTTTATCGGTCTGGCTAGTGGTGCCGACTACAAACGCAGTTAAAGTAAAAGTGATAAGTAGACTGAAGCTGGGCTCAGGTTATAATGCATTGGGATATGTTTCCCATACATTTACTTGGTGAGCCACCACAATATCAAAACTGACCACCTCAAATAGATTTTTCAAAAGCCGTTGACTTTGTTGAATAAACGATTAATGGAAACTGACTTGTCTTCAGGAAACTACTAATGTCATTTTCATTTCATCTTGCATGTAATGCCTGATAAAGCAGCGTTTGTGAGCTCAGCTCTGCTTTGTGTACAGCCGTTACCGGGAAAACCTCTATCTCTGCCACTACAAAAGCGCCTCCTGCTGGCAGAGAATAACTCTGCATTTTCAATAAACCCAAAAATATTTTGCTTTTATCAGAAATAATCTACTTTAGAGGGACTTTACTGTTTTTATTTACTCTTTGTGGAAGTCTACCGTAAGTAATGGAAGCATGCATTGTTTATGCATGCTTCCATTACCGTAAGTAATGGAAGCATGCATTGCATGTTGTTGCTGTTGAAACCGTTTCTCTCTCTCTATTTTACACACACATGCACATACATATACACATAATTATGGTAATGGAATTGCAGGAAATAAAAAAAAACCTATTAATACAAATTTCTTTGTCTTTTTTGGCAACAAAAAAACGTGACATGAGATTCTCCCAATTTATGAAATATGTAAGCAACATGGGCTTTCTCTTTTTATCCTCAGACTGGTGCACCTTAAAAAGGAAGGGATGCACCTTGAAGGGGTGGAGTATATGTAAACATGCCCCTCTGTTAGAAGTAGTAGATAAGGCAGGTGCAGAGTATGTGACACTAACCTCAGCACACACCCAAACCCTGGAACAATAAATGAGGAAAAGGGTCAGAAATCCCAGTACCAGAAGTAATGTAACAACCCACAGACTACAGGAAAACAGCAAGAAGAAAAACACTCGGAGGTAATAAAGACGACGTCTGCAGGACAGCTGCTCTCTCTCGGACAGATGGGTCAACATAGAGACCACCTGTTCAGTATATGCACACTGAGAGATCCCCAACCATAGACCAATAGGGGCAAAACGGTTGGAAAAGGGTGAGGACTTTGAAATTCTAAATTAGAAATGCACTCATAAAGAGATGTCACGCACTGCATGAATGAAAGAATGGATGTTTTATTGAACCCCAAAGATAAGAAGAAAAACCATGGACCAGGAAAGTCAGTTACAAAACTAGATAACCCTCCCAAAAATTATTCCGCACATGTATTATTTAACCTGCCTTTGCAGAAAAGACAAACACTACGCCATCAACCTCTGCAAAGCCTTGTGTTTCTCGGTCACAACATCTGTTGAAATAAGGGTCTTTAAGCCCAGGGCTGACACGTGCTTGTTTCTGTCCACTGGTCAACCACAGGACACTGTGTGTATCCATGTAGAAAATTAAATAGTCCATACATAATTCTCCACACTTACTGTTAAAGATCAACACTAAAGCTACTCCTCAGAAAGAGCAACAAAAGGTACTGGCTGTTCTATTCATTAGGCGGAAACTTACATAAAGCAATTCAGAGACAATAATGATACACATTTAGCTGATGTACTAAAAGTAACACTTCACTAAAAGATAACCAACATGCACAAAAGAAAAAACAGTTGGGAGGAAAGGACATCAGATTTTGGCGAAAGAAATGGCTGTAGCCATAAACAATGAATTCAAAAAACTCAATCTTGATTTTCTTAATCAGATTTTATTTATTTTTTGTCCAGTTTAAATTCTTTAAAAGAAAATTAGTTTTAAGCAAAACTGGGTAAAGTGAAACTTATTTTCAGAAGCATTTTCTGAAAACAAGAATCAATAACAAGACAATTTTTTTTTCAGTTTAATGATATTTTGATATTTTAACAGAGCTGACAAGAGGGCCATGGTTTAAAGCACATTCAGAGATGATCTGATCCTTCAAGTGGAACCAACATTTCTTAATACACAATGTCCTTGCAACAGCTATTTTGTAGAAAAATGCCGAAATGGAAAAAATCTCAAATTACAGTACTGGAGCACAGCAAAACCAAGTCATTCCTGAAGATAAAGGTTTAAGTATCATGGAAAGAGAGATCTCATATCATAAAGGTCAAACCTTCTAGTCAACAATTCCACAGTGATAACACACACTGAGACACATCAATAATAAAGATAATAATTCCAAAGATAATTTATCCCACAAAATCCTCTCACAAATCTCATGCCATATCAGCCATCCCACTTTTGAACTTGTGGCACCTTGAAGATCCAACTTTCATTGAAAAAATACATTTTGAATCACTGCTTACATAAGCAGGCAGTGCCATTAGCACAGTGATTCTGATTAGGACATGGGTGATGCTGTTTTGTGGTTCAGGGATGTTCTCTTGGCTTGTGTGCTGTGAATGGCACAGCTTGAGGTGGGCAGACGGTATGCTGGGTTCATTCGTTCAGCTGGATTTGGGCTGTGCTTACAGATCTTTTAGCAGCACATGGAATAACACGGAGCCGCTGCTTGGCGTATAGGCTGAAAGATCACGTGAAGCTTCTTAGCAGTGGCACATTAAATAGGGAACGCAAATGTATCCTTTACATTCAATCTTGTATTGATAAAAGGCAGCAAAGAGGGATTAAAGAAACACTTTACAAGAGACAAGCTGACATTAATGAAACATTCAAATACAAGAAAAAAGTGCATAGAAAAAAGCAAGTATTAGAGCCAACTATGCATAAAGAAAGAACTCTTGTGCTTGTTCAAGTAGGTAATTTTTGCCAAGTTGGGATATAACAGTATCTCATCCCCAAATTTGGCTAAACTTTCAGGCAGTTTTTAGTGTTTTTGATAAACACTCTTCAGAATCCAGAAGTTCAGTTAGATGGGTTCTCCACTCCAGGCTCAGGACTGTTTTGTTAAACGGCCACAAACGCCAGAGAAGGTTTTACAGCCAGTGTCCAACAATCCAGTTTCAGGGTCGAGCTCTATTGTTGCACACACAAAAGGGAGATGTTTTATTCACAATAGCAGGGCACTACATTATGTAGGGCATCGGGGGCCTGGCAACAAGGAATGCAGACCGACTGCCTCTCAACCTTCAAAGCTTCTATCAATCGTGCAGCTTTGGATTCTTTTGTTTATATTAATACACATCAGCGCATCAACAAATTCCAGTTTCATTCAATGCTGCAAAGCATCCTAGTTGGATATTGTGTGGTAACTAGATTTTTACATTTTCTGAAGGAAACATGCTTGTAATAAAATCGGGTTAGCAACTCAAGGCAAATATAATGCGTTATTTTAATTCTAAAGTCCTCTAAGATTATTTTCCCCATAACTGATAATTGAGGCACAAGATGGTGTCAGTAGAGTTTGTAGGAAACGAGGAGTGAGCCTGTGGTGTGATATGAGAAATGTGAAAGTAGCGTTGATTTCAGTTATATATGCTATTGCCATGGATGTTGGGGAGTATTAGGAAACATCTGACTGTCAAACACCACAACTGACCAATCAGATTCAAGAACTCTAAAGAGCTGTGTAAAAAGTGCTGATGTTTAATACGGAAGGATTTTGAAAAACTTGATGGGATAGCAAGGATTATTTTTGCTGATAAAAACGGGTTCTTATCCAAGTCTTTTTTGAGATAGCTGTACAACTGTGCAAACTCATCAGAATTCTGTGTTGTGATAACATTCACAGCTGTTTCAACACTCTACATATTAGAGTAATTATCCATTTCCTCCTCCGCACGGCGAAATGCAAGCACCACACGCTGCCACTTAAGCTTCTTACAAACCCAAACTTCACATCGAAAAAGTGCCCTTTTATAGCGACAGTAGCCTAAAGGGAGAGTGCCTGCCGAACAGCGGTTCCAGCTACAGGAACAGCTTCACAAACACAGAGGGACGGGGGTAGAAAGGAGGCTGTTGGACGACAGTAACGAATCCGTCGCTTGCTGTTGTGCTGCGTAGCATGCCATCTTGAAAACAAGATGAGGGATGCTGGCCAGATTTCTAAACCAAACGCACCCACACACACACACAAAACATCTCATCTTTAATTCAGATGCTGTTCTCTGTTCGAAGTGAAAAGGCCTTAATATTGGCGCAGAGATTTTGAACGGAATGCAGACATTGGGGATTCTTCTTGGTCGGCTTCACTTAGAGGAGAATCGTTAGTCCATCTCAAAGAAAAATCCAAGCAGGTTGTAGATAAGGATGCAGCCAGAAGGCCACAGAGAGTGATGAGCACCACACGCTCTCCAGTCGTGAAGGAGTCCAAAACAAAAGGCCTGGTTCCTGAAGGGGCTCGGTTGAGTGCCAACAGTCTGTGTTAGACGTTGGTGCTGCTACTTCAAGTCTGTCCATGTTTGCCTAGAGTACAGTTAAATGAAGGTGAGAACTTCATGATATTGATGGTTGAGGTCTGCGAGGCTTTTTAGTCCCATTTTTCACAAATCATTTCCTTGCCTGAAGTCAAAAAAAACTCAACAGGCCCAACATAAATTTTCCAGCCAGAGCTGTTGATTAATGGATGCTGACTGATTGCAATTCAACCACCAAGACGTGGAAAACTGTAGCATTGTTCCTTTCATAGGAAGTACAGAAGGGCCCCAAGGCATCAATGCATACTGCATAATGTTTGGAGAAGGGGATCA
>JAUZSZ010000134.1:23105793-23116248 GCA_034780575.1 Labeobarbus marequensis
AATAAAAATTGTTTGTATGCATTCAAACAACTAGACATGCTAAAACAGAATTCGGTAACAATAAAACATAAGGTGAGAAAAAAAAATCAAACATTTCATACAGTTCTAAACATGTCATTTTTGTTACACTTATAATAAATGCATGTTAAATTGTATAAGTTTCATGATTTTAATTAATTAGACATGCTTTTTGATTAATAAAATTTTATTTTACCATTAAAAAGGAGTCCAGAAAAATTCAAACGGAAAAAACAGAATTTAGAAAAAAGGTAAACGGAATTTGGGAAAAAACAAAACGGATTTCATAGGGGCCCTACATGCTGGGTGACACCAAAACCTAGAAGACTAATTCACCCTGGATTCCCTCAAGATTTTCCCATGGTGTTTTATAATGGGGTTTTTAAGTTATGAGTAAAATAAGGTCTGAAATGAATATTAAAGTGAAATAAAACGCACGGGTTAGCTGATAGTAGCCCATAGCTACTTAAACCCCCACAAACCTTTGTTTTATATGCCATCCGTAAACAAATAATTGTACTAAAAAAGTAAAGTCATTATATAAGTACTAAAAACGAAAAAACCCGAAAGAAACTTTTAGATAATCATCGCAGATTGTTTAGGATTTTGTCTGTAAAGGCCAAATACGCACCCTGGTTCTGCCATCGCGTTTGCTGTGCCGTCGCACGGAGATGACGCTTCTTCTTCTTCTTCTTCTTCTTCTTAATGTTTAGCGGCGGTTGGCATCCAGCGTTATTGGTGCATTACCGCCACCCTCTGATCCGGAGTGTGGATCAGACAATAGGTTCACAGACTAAATCATCCAATTCCCTCAATCATGCAACTACCTATACCCCATCCCTATTCTACCATACAATAACAATAATAATAACAATAACCTTTCTCATTACTCGCACACCTCTTCATACTCTGTTAACAACCCCTGTATCCCTTAAGAAATCCATAAAAATTCTAGTCTGTGCCCTATTTTGTGTGCTCAATAGCCCTTTTAAAGTCATGTCATGAACCTCCATCTCTCTGATATAGAATAAACATGTGCAAACAAAGTTTAAGAAACATACATAGATTTATGTTTATATCTACATCTACGCTATCTATATCTTAAGTTAAGCTAACTGAGACTTGTTATTGCACTTGCATATCATTGCTCTTTTGTTGATTTTGATTGCTTCCATTGTCCTCATTTGTAAGTCGCTTTGGATAAAAGCTTCTTCTAAATGACTAAATGTAAATGTAATGTATCTCTTTGTGTATGTGTGTGTGTGTGTGAGAGAGAGAGAGAGAGAGAGAGAGTGTGTGTGTGTGTGTGTGTATAGCTTGCATGTGTAAACATTTTTGTATGTATAGCCTATGCAAAATTTACTTAACGTTATTGAACTTAGATGTCCAAACTTTTTTTAAAGATAAATTTGAGTTAATTAATGATAAGTGCAGTAACCAATTAGATGTCTCTAATTAGATCTCTCTCAATTCTCTGTAATTTCTTCTCTTCCATAAAAAAAAACAACTTTTTTTTTGACCAGAACAAAATATACAAGTTTACAAAAATGTACATAATGACACTCCATAGTGTACAAACCATGGATTCATTAATCAAAAACTGCATATTCTTGAAAAATATTACAAGTCTTCTTTGCTTTTTTATTAACATTGTTCACCAAACTGGTGCAGTAGTCCTTTTCTCTTGAAGAAATTGAATGAAATTTGGCTTGGATCCTGACCATTTCTTCTTATGTATGTGAAATTTTCCCAAAGTAATAAAACGTACAAGAAAAGTAAAATTATTATTATTATTATTATTATTATTATTATTATTATTACTTTCTATGGAATAATACATACATATATCAAAATTATTTAAATAAAATAAAATATTTGTTTTCCTTCTAATGAAATTTTCCATATCCACCCAGAAAATCCCTGTGAATACAAAACAGATGGACAATAGGCTCCTTTTCCATTGAACAAAAATCTAGTGCACTTATTGTTATTTGATGTAAGCTATATTATGATGACATCGTCATAAAAAAAAATCCTGTCTAATAAGTTGTCCCACCTCCAGTCTGCAGGCTTTTATTTTTGGCTTGTTTTTATATCCTCAATCTGGCCAAAATGATCAAGCAATTATCCTTCCCTCTGGATTTATTGATGCAAATCTTATTGTACTGATCATTTCTCTTCTGCATTCATATTTAGTCAATTAATTCAATACACATTCTGGATAGAGTTATTAAAGAATTACAGATATCTGTGAAACAAAAACTTTGCTCAAAAAAAAAAAAATAGATGATGTGCCTGAAGCTTGCAGTGGATAATGAGAAAGAAATGTTAAACGTGACAACAGTGTAGGTCAAATAAAACGTGTAAATCATCGACTTGTTTCACCCTCTTTCCCTTTTGCCACCAATTTCCCACGTGACAAGGCAAAATAAAAACACGACCTGCCCCCGATAAACCCAGCAGAAGCAAACCGAATAAAAATAGCCAAAAGATTTTTATACACTGGAAAGGGGGGCGAGGGACGGGGCAAAATAACACAACAGTCCAGTTAATTTTACGTCAAAATCAACGAAAACTTGGGTCATGATCATTCAAGCCCATTGCCCGATGGGCTCCGCGAGCGAGGGACCGCGCTCTCTCTTGCCTACAGAGACGGGCTTCGTCATTGTACGTCAACACGCTACGCAACCCAGCGGTTCCTCAATCGCACACAAACCTGCATAGCCAATCAGATCTTCAAGTCATGCGTCGCTAAGCAACCGCCTCAAACCATGCCATAGAGATCAGCGCTGTCGCGTACCTTCTGCGTGACGTGAGCGATCCTCCTGTTTGTTTGTGTAGCTCGAGGATGAAAATGGCGGTGGGGGGAGATCAACGCGAGAATTAAACACACAAATGACCATTTGACTTGGATGACAGCAGCACTGCAGCTCTGGGAGGGAATAAAAAAGTAGTTTATCGTCAACAAAGTGCATTTACGACAACAGACACCCGGAGTTTAAAGGAGAAAAACTGCGTCCTGGATTTAAAATAGCTCCTGAAATTAGCCCGATAGCCTCGTTAGCTTCGCTAGCCTTCAGCTGGAAGGTTTAACGGACACCATAGCACTACACTAACGGAATAATTCTGTCAGAAAAAGATGAACTGCGCTTTTCTCCACTTAACTCTCAAATGCAAGCTCAGTCGTTGGCGCTGGGCTTGTAAGTTAGATATATTTGCATCTGACTGAATGCATAACTAATTGCTCCGTCTGGCAGTATTAGCTAGCACACATCATCCTCCAAGCCTTCTCAAAGTTCAGCGAGCATCTGTAAGAGGAGAACGGACTAAACAGGTAACTGGAATGCGTTCGTGTTTTATATTTGTTGTTTTTGAGTTAAGCGATCGTGCTGCGGGACTGATCCAGCTAGAGGTTACTTGATCTAAACAACCATATGCATAAACACTGCTCAGTTAAATGAATTAGTTTACCAGACAGGCGGAATGGATATGGCGTTTACACAAACTGCTTTTCGAGTGATTAGACATGCATTTGATCGTTTCTTTTTCATACGGTGAAACATAGATCTGCACTGTGAGGTCAACAGATTTAGTTTGGATGCTTGCAGTGTGGTTGTTGCTCATTTTACTTTGTGCACTCGGTTGAAGTGCAAGCTAATGTCATGTAGAGACTCAGCATAGTGATTACCGAGACCTCAAGTTTGACAGTGTCAGTTCTGCAGGCTTGAAACTGAAGTGCTTTAGTTGAGAATGCAGTTAGATTTTTCAATTATTTGAGTTTAATAAAAGTACAGATTGTCTAAAAATATTCAGCTCATATAATTAATAATAATAATAAAAATTGTTGTCGGTGATAAAAATAATGAATGTTTGTTATTATTAATATTGATAGTAAAATAATGATTGTTATTTTACCAATCAATTAGCAATTTTTGTTGTTATCAGGTAAATAAAATGTTATTTTAACCTGTCATATATCATTCTACACTGACAAAAATAGGTGTAGGATTTACGTTGAATTATAAATGATCAGCAAGTAGGTTTAATTAATTGTGGAATTTTGAAGCAGAATGGGTGAAATAGTCAAATGCACTCCAAAATCTGTTTAATTTACAATTGTTTTCCTGATTATTATTATTATTATTATTATTATTTATTCATAATAATAGTAATTTATAGTAATAATAACAGTTGGTTTTATAATGATAATTGTAATAGATATTATTGTTGTTATTATTTTACAAACTGGTTATACCAGTTTTTGTTGTTGTTATTGTCTGATCAACAGCACTAAATATTATTTTATCCTGCCATATATCATTCTATTTGTGCACCTTTTTATTTTTTATTTTTCCATTGATTTTGGGACAGACTGCAGTTAGATCTTTGTTTAATGAGAGTTTAATGCCAGTAATAAGATTTTCTAACAATATTCAACTTCATAATCATAGTAATAATTATTCTTGTTGTTATTATATAGGCAATAGTAATGTTATGAGGTTGATTATTCTTAGAAATTATTATTATTATTATTACTGACAATAAAATTCTAATTATAAAAATAATTATTTTTCAGTGATGACTGTGTAAAATCTTGTTTTCAAACCTACAATTGTAGAATATTGTACATGCTATCAATGGTTCCCAGTATGTTAAAAGACAATTAAAAAAAATATATATATATATATATATTAAATTAATAATAATTACTATTAATTTACCATCCTTGCCTAATGAGGTGCATCAAATAATATTTTATCCTGCCTTACATTATTTTACTTGCTCTAGTGCTTTCTTTGCTTGCCACTGGAAAAAGCTTTTATACTTTTTGAAGACCACAAATATGCAAAGCTCTTGGTCAGAATTCACATCTCACTGTCACCCCTCGACATTCCAGCACATATTCATATAAGCATGTCCCTTACATGAACCTGCCAGGAGAGAGATAGAAGATGTGGACTTCCTTGTTTTCAGAGTGTTGTTTATGCTTTAGTTTGACTAAACAGGAGTGTGTACCTCCCTTATAACTTTAACATTATAACAGTCTCACAGTGGAGGAGCTCATGGATATATACGTTATGAATTGAAATAAACAGATTGCAAATAGCTGTGTAAATAATCTGGTTATTCATAACCAGCTGGCTTTAAGTTTTTCTTTGTTTCATTGGTGAAGTCCAGCTAAATACTTAATAAATATATGTATAAAAATTTTTTTTCTAAATCTCAAGGCAAGTAATTTAAGTATTTTCCTACAATGCAACTGTTGATAATGTAGTTGCTGTATTGTCTTACAAAGGTCCCTAATGTTTTTGTTTACATATCCTCACAACTCAGTGGGTAAATGATCAGCAGTCAAATTCAGATTCCAGCGTGGCCAAAAGGCAACGATATTGCACGGCGCGCTCTTGCATTTTCCTTCCCTGCATGTCGGTGCGAGCGTCTCTTTCTGCCGCAGCGTGGAGAGGGGCGCTCAGCTGTGCCTCCCTAGACGTCAGAGAGCTGACCTACATCTCTCTCGAAAAAAGCTTGTGCAGCAGCCTGTGAGAATGTGTGGGGGTAGGGAGAGCGCGCCAGAGCGAACTAGCAAATGAACGAGTAGAGAGGGACAGGAAAGCAAGCCTGCTCAAGCCAGCGAACAGACGCCCACCCTGTGCTACGAGAACGGCGAGAAGGGGACCCGGGGCTCAGTGTCCCATGTCTTGTTATCAGATCATGCCTGAGCTTAACAACAACTCAGGGTTATTTATCAAAGCGCACGGGAACGGCGCAAGACGGACAAACTCCGCTTCCCCTTTGCATGGAAGTTTTGGCGAGGGGCAACAGTTTCTGCGAGTGCAGCATCTGCTACCTGCTTCCTTTGCCTCAGGAGTTGTATTTACAGATAGCAGAGGTGGGAGGGACAGTCTCGCCCCTAAAGTTCAGAAGTACAGGATGTTGTAACAAGCTCAGTGTGAGTGAAACATCAGTTTCTCCACGGAGAACATGTGCCACACTCTCTCCTGTTATAAACCTTCCAATTTGTGACATCCCTTTCCACTCTCTCACTTTGAAAATTCTCAGCAGTTACTTTTTAAAATCAAATATGCATGCATGTTTTATCTTTTTGTCTGTGGGAGGCATTAAATTAAATTTTCTCCCAATTTAATGGAAAAAATTAAATTAAATTCGCTATGTTAATAATTGGTATTCTAATCTTTGTTTTTTGTGTTGTTTTAATTGTTTAAAAATCATTATATTTTAATATCCCTTATAATAAAACAGGATGTTTCCCCCTTAATTTATTATAACTGTCATGGGGTTGTAAACAACACATAGGTAATGAAACAACACAATGCTTAAATAGAAATCTTTCTTAATAATTGGACCAAAGATACTCTAAAGAGGAAAAAAAGGTGCAATTATGTAAACATTCTTATATCAAGAAACATTTATTTGATAAGCAAAATAACAGGTAATATTCAGTTGGTAAGAAAATAAATTGTTTAATCGTTTTCCCTTTGAATTCAGTTTATTTTAAGGACAAACTCAGTTAATTTTGTTACATTTTTCAGAAAACAAGACTTATTATCTTAAATCATTTTGCTTATCAAAAAAAAAAAAATCTTGACAAGAATATTTAGATATTTGTACTGGAAAACAAGAGAAAAATACAAAAGGTTTATTTTTTTTTTTTTTGCAATGTAACTCAACAGTCCTGTTGACAATTATGTTGGTTCCCATGGAGTTGAATGTGTAAACAAATGACTAGTAAAATTGTCTTCTAGCTTGGAAGCCATGTGATGGTAGTATGAGACAAAAGTTGCAAGCTATTGCAAATAATGCAGAGATTGCTTGAATATGTATTGAAATGGCAAAATCCAGAGGGACTGACTGCTGTGGGAACTTGTCAACATTGAGCAGCTGTTTTAGGACTCTGGAAAGTGGTTGAAAGTCAGCACCTTCTTCTGAATATTTAGAATTTTGCCCTTTCCATCATTTTATTTGTAAAATACCAAGTTATCAGTAAAGCATAAATAGGCCTACTTTTTCAAAAAATCTCCCACAGTAAGACGTCCTTGTAAATGTTCTTGTATGTAAATAAATGCATCTGGAACAGATATGATTCAAACCTACAAATTTTCATTCATTGTGGTGTGGTCAATATGTGTGCATAAAGAGAAGCTTTGTCTTTAAATGGCACTGTCATCTGTGACTATATTAAGCAAATGAATAAATATGAAAGATTTTATCATTAGGTTTACTGTTTCTGTTTGTAAATTCAGAGGTTCTTGTATTTATAACAATGAGCAATGAGGAAGTAGTCTATTATTAGATTTTTATTACTAACAATCAGTTAGGGAGATATTTTGCTGTGTTGCATTAGTCAAGTTTAACGTCTCTCTTGTTCTGTCAACAGAGCATACAGATGGAAACATTTAGTGAAATCTGCTTCTATGCCCTAATTCACTCTGTTTCTCCAGAGGTTATTGTCATTATGCTTCTTGAAGTGTTTTGAATTTGAATGTTTCCTGAAAGGCATTTCAGTCTATACACAGATGTTACGTGCATGGAAATGGTGTTCAGAGTTCTCATCTACAGATGTTAGTGAGATCTATCATTGTTTGGAGATGCAAGTAATTACTACTCAAACTGTGGACACATTAGAAGAGTCACTTGCAGTGACAATCTGACCTTTTTTCAAACAAAGCTTTATCCCTTGCTTTTGTGAATGACAACACACACCTTTTTCTGTTCTTTGTCCTTTTTAGTTGCTTTTCATATTATTCTCTTTCATTGACTTCCAAAGGGGCTTCATTGTAATGTAGCAGCAGCAGCAGCATCCTACTTTTCTAGTCCTGAAATTTCTCTTCTCTTATTTCTCAGTTTTTCAGTAAAATTAATTTATATTAATGTCTTGTTACATTATTAACTAGCCAATTTAAAAACTCTATTATAATTTGAAAGAAATAGCCACAAAAATTTCCAACACATTATTATGGAGTCAAATCTGTTTCCCTTTCCTTTTTTATTTCTGGCTCTGTGGATCTTCTACAGATTTAAAAAAAAAAAAAAAGTTTATTTTCTGACTTGCAAGTTGCAACAAAATCTCAGTTTATGCTTGTTTATTTTGTCATAATATATGCCCTGACATCACACTCAAAGAAATACTCAACAAATATTTAATGAGTAACAGAATAGATAGACAAAAGAGTTTGCAGAGAAAACTCAAAGTTCTCAGACTTAATGCATTATTTTGTCCACTTGTCATTTGAAATGCATTCTATTTTGTAATGAAATCTATTCTAATAATTCTTCTTCTATTCTTTTAATGTTTTAAAATGCAACTTATTTTCAGCAGCCGAAAAAAAAAATCTTAATGACCCCAAACTTTGAGCGGATGTGTACGTGTTTGAGATATCAATTCTATGATTAATAGCTAAAGAAGATAACATGTGAAAGACCTGTGAAGACATTCTTTACAGTTTGTGAACTGAAGTGCTGCATTATTTGTGGTTGTCGTCTGCATTTGCTTGCAAAATTGATTCATTTCGCTCATGTGTTATCATATCTGGTACTTAATTGCCACTCATTTGCATAAACCAGTGTGGTTTAATATAATTTCCGAATCAAAATGTACACCTGCATGCGTTGCAAGTGTGCTGATGACTTTTTGATATCTTGACTTTCTCATCATTGTGTACTAGGACAACATATAATTGCGGTGTTTAAAAAATAAAATAAAATAAAAAAATAAGCACAATATATGCTGACATCAGCTGTACTTGCATGATGTTTTCATAAAAAGAAAAACATTAAGAGACAACATCTACTGCATTCGGTGTTCTTTGATCATGCTGCTAACGTTTTAAAGCTCAGATTTTCTTTTCCACTGTCTACACTAAATTTGATTAATGAACGGTATTCCTCATGCATGACCAAATCATATTGCATTACATATAAAATTCATAGTATGTTATGATAACTTATTTTATATGTAACGTCTAATGAATACCAAACAGTTTAACTGGCTACAACCAATTTATTCTGTATAGCTGTGCTAGTTTCACAGCTCTCATATCACACTGCAGTCTTTTTTTTTTCTCACATAATACAGAAATTTGTGCCTATCTAGGCTATTCAGTATTTATCTTTCATTTGGTGTATTCCATTGGACTCACACCTAGCTTCACTGTTATGCTGCTCTATAATAGACTATTTGCTAAATGTAGCCCATATTTAGGCTTATAGTTCTGGGGTACAGTTGAGCAAATCAGGTAATATGAGCTGCAGAGTAGTAAGAAACTGCTGTATGAGAAGGATTTTAATTTTGAGGTTGTCTCGTCCTGCTGTCTGTTTAGAAACCACAGTGATCAATATACGTTATGACTAGTGTTTAGGATGATATGGTCATTTGCCATATTTTTTTATTTAAAGATATGTATATTATTCATTTTTATGAGGGCTAATCAGTAGTTCTCAAGCATCCTAAAAGCCTTTTTTCTTCCTTGTTTCAGTTTTTTTTATTTACTCTCCCGTTACATTCTATGGGAAACTTGTCAGTAAAACATTATTAGTTTTTTTTTTTTATTTTTTTTTATCTTAATCAGGCTTTAACTCCAGACAGTTTTTTTGTATTAAATACCCAATGCATTGTAATCGTATTTTTTAGCTAATATAGCTCAATATCATGCCATTGTAATACGTATCTAAGTTGTGTTTCAAAGTAATGAACAGAGCATTCATTATTAATAAATGTAGCCCTACAGTTTTTTGTTTTTTAAATGCTGGTAGCCTTGTTCTTTAAAAAATGAAAAGATATGATCCCACTGGTGCTTTAATTGATAGCCTACACTTCAAATTCCTCAAGGGCCCCATGAGAATCAATATTGTTAGTAGAGAATACTGGTCTGGAACAAGAACAAAGGCCTATCTGAAGTCAAAAGCTTTATGGTTTCCTAGTTGCTGTAATCTAGAACGCACACAAGCACGCATTCGATAAAACCATCAGTGCTCTCTGCCCTAGGTCTCACATCTGTTGAGGTAAAGTAAAAGGTTCTTAATTAACGCAGCAGGAAATCTTTGCTTTCGTCTTCTCGCTGTATACAAATCATCAGATTTGATCACAGCTCAGTGCCGATCAGCTGCTTGCCCGAAGCCAATATCCAGATAGATTAGCTCCTCATTTTGTAGCGTCTTACTTTTCATGAAACTTCATGGCAGAGCTTGAGACAGTGCTGGCTTTCATCACTGTTAGATAATGTGTGTCTTAAGGTGCTTTCACAGTGACAGTGATTTGCCATTTTGATGATTGTGGAATTGATTTTATTCCCTCAACCCCGGTTCATTTTTTCTTGTGATTTATCCACAGGTTGCATTGAGTGCCCATTTCCTCCTGCCTCCCCTAGTGGGATGGTTCTGCATGACAGGGAGGGTATGGTTCTGTAACCCCCTCTCTGT
>JAUZSZ010000134.1:23163737-23180251 GCA_034780575.1 Labeobarbus marequensis
GAAACTGGGGCAGGCTGTGTTGCTATGTTCATGGTATATTGCTCAGTTTCAGCTGGATCTGTGACTGATAGGCTCTCCTCAGCAGTGCCTGATGATGGGAGGAATTTCCCACCTCTTTTTATTTGTTAGTCTGTTCTGTTTGTTGTCATTTTTATTTTATTTTTATTTTTTTGTTTGGGTTCGTTTGTTTTTCTCTGTTGTCGTTTTCAGAACAAGCATCGCCAGGATGGGAGACTGCTCTGTAGCACGAATCTGTCTGCTGCAGGCTTTCCTGGCAACACTGTTTTGAAGCAGCAGACGTTTTATAACAATGTCCTACACATTTCCCCCCTCAGCAGCTGTGAATACGAGCCACTTAGGGTCAACTCAGCCTATCAGTGTTGTTTTCTGTGAAGTATAGTGCAGGTTGGTATTATTGTACAGCACAAATGGACAAAGTTGGGACAAGCTCACACTTTGTAATTTCCTTTAAAACCGAAACATCATCAAATTACAGCCAACTCTTTGTTTCGAATGCATCAACTTAACATCAGTTCCTTTTTAACAGCTTTGAGAATCTGTAATGTCACTCTTTGTTACTTCAAAAAATAATCATCAAGGGGGGGGTCTCGCGTGCTCTCATGTATCGAGATGAGAGAGACTCGAATTTTTACGATTGATATTGGTTATCGAACACCCTGGTAAATGTTACAAACCCTCTGTTGAATTGCACGCAAGTGCGAAAATGTAGATTGTACATTGATATTCATTATACAGTTGAGTGTTTCAAGGATGCTCTTCAGAACCACAGGTGCTCTCTCCCGACTGGAGGAGCGAGGTGTGGTTTCGCGCAACGTCCGCACCGTCGGCTGCATTCTCCAGCTCTTTGACTGCTCATGAGACTACTGTTGCCCAGTCAGACACTGTTCATCAGCATTATCCTTTGTTCATTTATCTACTAGTCATCCCCGATCGATTCGAACCTAAACATTCGCTAGTTTACGTGAAACGTACTAGTGGAAAACCAAATGCTTTTATATGAAATTGACACGCCCACAAAAAGACTCGCTGTGGTCGAAATTGATGTCTCACCGTGTGAGCACCAGGTATTTCACAAAACGTGCGACATAATTGGAGCACAGCTCGAAATTGTGTTGCATGCGCGACCGTCTCCCCTCTCACGTATTTTCGTTCTCCTTTAATTAACAGTGTTCTTTTGTTCGTGACTCACTTCGTGGAGTTTAAGTGCCGTGTCTTTGTGCGTGTGCTTTGTATACAAAGAATGGCTCTTTTTCTCCAATGCTACACCAGCTTAGATTGTCCTTACCGGAAAAAAAAGAAAAGTCAAATTTCGTGAAGCAGATTCTCATTCGTCTACGAAATTTAGCCGGCAGTATGTACTGTTGAGATCGAGCCACTTTTTGCTATATATAAATGTACATAGACAGTACAAAAAGCGAGATAATTTGACAAATACATAACATTTACAGTAAGTCGGTCTGTGTTTTTTTTTTTTTTACATTTTTGGCTCAATGAAAAAACACAGATGCCGTAATTAATCATTTCTGCCCTCCTCTTTGGGGAACAGGCATTCCTGTATAGATAAAATGGTTTTTATGCAGTGGATAAGATTCATTTAATGAACCCTACCTGTCATCAATACCGTGTTTATGCCAAATATACCAAACTAGCAAACAGCGCCTATTAATAATGTTTTTATTGTTTTGCTTTCTCGTTTATAACGGCTCTCACAGTCATTACACAACATCGAGGTACAGTAGAACTATTCAGAACCTGGATTATCAAAGTATTGTGTATATAACAGATAAATGTGAATATGTATCTGTTCAGAATCAACAAAATGTAGTGCTCCGAGTTTGTGGTAATAACTACTTGCTTCCATTTTATTTTTTATTTTTTTTATTTTTTGTTTTTTAGATGTGTATGGCTGTCTGAAAGTGTGTACGTGTGTGATTAATACTGTATATCTGGTGTTTAAAATGGAAAAACAGACAAATGTCCTGATTTTGATTTTCTTTTTTTCTTTCTATCTTGTTTTTTTTTTTTTTGAATACCTGCAACTTTTCCTGTGGGTGTTGAGATTGCTCTATATGTGAGAATGGTTTAGCGACTGCTGAATGTGACTTTGCTGAGGGAGAAGCAGCATGGACTGGCTTTTGTACGGGTTAATTAAAAAAAAAAAGGCCATATTATTTAATTTCTCTGTTGTCAAAGTTTAAACAGCTCTGACAAAGTGGAACCTTGGTTTGGGAACAGCGCCGGCTTATTGTTAGTGGGGTCTCGTCAACTGCCTGATGTAGTTTTTGCCATGTGTAAATGCTCTTAAGACAAGAACGGAAATATGACCAAAGCTTCAAGATACTAAAAGATCCATATCATATGCAAGGTTCATGCAATTGGACAAATGTAGCATCAAGTTTTTCCTGAATAGGCATCCCATATAACACTACCATTTTGTCTTTACTTTTTATTCCCCTAGCTGGTTTGATTATTTTCAAAGACGTTCAGTAGCGAATTTCTTCAGACGTTCCCCCGTTGCTACTGATCTACCAAACATGCAAATGCCTCTTCGGGAGGAACTTTAGTCACTGTTTTCAGGAAGACAGATTTCTAACCGTTAGCTATGCACCTTTCAAGGTTAATTGAAAAGCATTTGGCTTTTGTTTTCTGACTGACACTCAAAACGGATTATTGCTTTGAATGCAGTATTCCAGCAATGCATGCTAACAAATATCTCCTGTTTTTCCATTTGTAGTTGGAAACAAGTGATTTTGAGCTACTCGGGCTAAAAGCGAGAAAACCATACTGATGCAACTATACTTGGATATTTGACTTTATTTAGCTGGATTCTTTATACCAAATTTGAGGTGCCTCTTGTACATATTTTCAGCATAGAGGACTGCTCCTCACCGTTTGATGAACGTTTTCTTGTTTATGAGGATTTTCTTATACTGACCTTTGTAAGACTTTTGCTGTATTTTACATGACGTTTTTTACTAAAAACCTAAATGTACCAGGAACTTGCAAGGAATACAATCTAGTTTTGCACTTTATACATGAAATACAAGGAAAGAGGCCATGTTTAAATCAGACTATAGCATCATGTTTGGAAGACGACAAAAAACTAATTCCCCCTGAATGTACTTTCGCAAAGCGAAACGCCATTTTGCTTTCCTCTGAAAAAATCGAAACGCGTCTCAGGTTCTTCAGGAAGAACTTGGCTTGTCAGGCCCTCACCATTGGATCCCTTAAAAGAGCAGGGTAGCGGAGCCTTTGCTACATGGGTGTTTTTTCTGCTGCAGAACCGTAGATCTAACTATGCCTATCTTCTTCAGGTGCTCCACCTCCCCTTTGCCCCATCCTTTCAGTAAGCGCGTTCGCGTTCAGACCTCCTGGCTTTATCTTTTGAAGACATTCCTCATCGAACTCTGCTTCTTTTCATCGCGGTCTGTATCGTAGTTCAGGCCCCGCACGCTCAGTGCCAAGTGCTAAGAACCATTTATGCAAACTCGTACAATCTGCATTTCCTCATATCATAGTAGTGAATCCTACGTATCGACCACCACACACTCTCCTCGTCATTCAGATGTCATCTCTACATGGTATCATCTACAGTAGCTACTGTTTACCTGAGATTTTTCGCATATTGTACGTGCTGCCTTATTAATATACAGATATTAGTTGTATTGGTGAAGGGAGTTCTTTCAAGGCAAGGTTCCACTTTTCACCTGTAAAATTAATATAAATAAACAAATATATATAGATATATACATTTTACTCATTTTGTCCAGTTTTGTATAATACTTGTGAACTTTTTTCTTTTTTTTTCTTAAGAGGTATCATTGCAGCTGTGTGTGGGACAATATGAATGAAGATGTATCTGGGAGACTTCTGCATGTTTTGTCATGTTTTTTGTTTTGTTTTTTATTTTCTCTATATCCAGGTTTATCTGGAGAATCCTACCTTTCTTAGGACGTTGTAGACAATCAGTCACATGCTGGGTCCAGCACCTGCAGGATTGTCCTGCGGGCTGCAAAACTGTGTTTCGCATCTACTGAATCAGTCTTATTTTTCTTGTCCATTTCATGGAATTATGTGGCTGCTCAAACTGAGATTTGAAGTTTACACACACATACATAAACACACACACATGCATACACCTACACTAAGACAAACAAGAAACATTCACTCACACCTCGTGCATATGGCCCCTTTGTTGCTTTTCCAAGGTGAAGATACATACCTTGAAGGAAATTATGCTTTGACTAACAAGTCTCTATAACATCCATGAATGTGAGAATGCAACACATTGCAATAAAGCACCATGTAAAAAAGGACTGCAAGTGCCATCTT
This sequence comes from Labeobarbus marequensis, assembly GCA_034780575.1. NCBI lineage: Eukaryota > Metazoa > Chordata > Actinopteri > Cypriniformes > Cyprinidae > Labeobarbus > Labeobarbus marequensis. The sequence goes on from JAUZSZ010000134.1 coordinate 23,168,091, forward strand.
TATATCTAGGGAATGGATTAGTATGTGATTTAAACTGTTCAGTTACAGTTACATTATTCTTTTGATGAAACAGTACTTGGAGATTGCAGCATAGAAAACTTCGTGTATTTTTTTAAAATATACTTTGTAATATGAACAACCTGTGAGGTAGTTCTCACTAATCTTAAGAACAACGTAACGAGTTATCAGTTGTAAGTTAACTGAGTCTGATATTAATGGTTTTAATAAGTCAGATTAAGTATTTGTAATTCACTAAAATGAACCGATTCATAAGAGTCGTTCACTCCACAATCGAACTTCAGTCTTTTTCACTATATAACTTTTTGATTGACTAAAAAAGACCGGCTCATAGGAGTCGTTAACTAGAAAAATCTAACTTTATAAGTCACAATGTAACTCTTTGATTCACTTAAAAAGCTCTTTCGTTCGAGAATCGAGTATCGCTATTCACGATGTAACTTTGATTCATTGAAAAGAACCGGCTCATGAGAGTCAAGCTTCACTGGTCGCTATGTAACCTTGATTCACTAAAAAGAACCGGCTCATTGGAGTCATTAACTAGAAAATCGAACTTCACTGGTCAACGTGTCATTTTTTTTTTTTTATTCACAAAAAAGAACCAGTTCGTGAATCGAGCATCACTGGTCACGATCTAACTCCCACACCGCGGATATGAACATTAACAAACCAGTCCAGAATTACTAACCCACCAGCACATACATCTTAAGTCTTAGTTTAAACTATTAATTTGTTAAAGTATACACATTTCAGAAGTCCTTCCAATGAGTCATTAGTATTTTAAAAACATTTGGGACTTTTTCAGATTCCACTGTCGACACTGATGAAATGTATTACCCAAACTGATCACAATGCAGAATAAAGACATTCAGTTTTCAATTTAGATATATAAGAATTTACATTACTAACACAACTTCAGTGAGTAACATTCTGCCACATAGACAAATCAAGACAAAATGTGGATGAAAACCAAAGATGTGGTGGTAAGGCTGACCAGTCTTTGTGTTTATATTGTACAGTTCATTTCAGAATATTGCACAATTCATACGGAATTCACTTGAAAAGCTTGAACTTTTTTAGAAATGGCTGCACAGTCTCTTTAGGGTAGGGCTTCAATGCCAAACACGTGGGGATATTCTCTGGCTGCTCCATCCATAGTTTATGTGCAATGTCTTTTTCACGTAGAGTACTGGAAAGAGTGCTGAGAGATGCCTCGTCTGGTGCCTGTGGGGGAAAATGATCATAATAATAAAGTTTAAAAACTATAAAAAGTGTACATATTAATGAAAAGAAACCCTTCAATTATTCATTTGTCACTTATGAGTCTGCTAATAATATTTGTTAATTTGAAATCAAAGACTACTATACAATGCTACTGCAGGAACAGAAACGCATGGGGCAAGTGATGTAACTGCAGTACTAACCTGCAGCACTACTTTGTGCATGCTGTCCAGTTCTGCCAGATATTCCTGAGTATCAGGGTCACTGTAGTGTAAATGAATGGCAGCAGTGGCTGCGTGACAGGCTTGAGTTATAACCGCACCTAAAGGCCATGATAAAGTGTGTATCAGGTCTGATCGGACGATCACATACTGGACTAAACGCCGGGACGTGCCACTGCTCGGCGTTGCCATTTCACTCAATAATGCGAAAATAGCTTGACCGGAAATGACACAGCGGGTTCATGTTTACGTTCCGGGTTTATTTCCTTACTGGTCAAATTTTTTGACAGGATGCCCTCTAGTGGTTGTTTGAGGACTCTAAATGCATATACCAGTGAAGATGTTTTATTTCCATCTTTTCTGAAATCTCCGTTAATTATTTAGTCTTTTGTGTAATATAATTTGAATACACTGTAGAAAGAGAATCATGCTCTATGCGTTGTTTTGACTATCATTGTTGGTATGATAAAACGTGTGTTTTTGAGTTATTCTCAAGTGTGAGGCAATAAAGGTTCTCTCTACAGGTTTATTAGAAGAATTGCTCCTAACAAAATATTTACAGTATATTTTAATGTATCTTTCTATTTCCTTTCTTTCCCTGCAGAAAACAAAAAACAAACAAACAAACAAAAAAAAAAACGTAACCCAGCCTAAGGTTTTGTGGTCTTTGTTGGTCTCCCCGGCTGGTTAAAGTTAAGTAAAACTAAAACCATAAAACAATGTTAAAATAAACTTATAAAAAAAACTTAAAATTATTTTATTTTAGCTAGTTGCAAAGGCAACATTTCGCATTATCATTTACTTTAACTTGATGTACTAAAACATATAAACATACAGGTGCATCTCAATAAATTCATCAAAAATCATCAAAATGAGCTGATGCCCAATGCTCGTCTCATTTGCTCAAATGTAAGCCAGAAAGTCAAAGACCAGGGAGCCTGGGAACAAAAACAGAGTTAGAACAACAACACAAGACAATAAAACTTTTATAAACTCACGTAATATTTAAAACTATAATACCATTCTAAACCAAGTTGGTAGAAAGCCTTTATAGAGGGAAAAAAATCCTTCTTTTCTCACCGACTGAACCAGACAGTCAGTAGAAGACTTGTAGAGAAGACCTCTGCAAACAGAATTGTAAAAATGAGTTATTATAGCAAAACGGAATAATGTTCTTACCTAACTACACATCAGCTTTAAAAAAAAAAAAATACACAAAACTAACCTCCCATTTGAATCCCGTGGCTGGTTCATTACTCTGGTTTTCACCACATCAGCTGGTGTTCCCATAATAGCTGCAACCAATCCTGAGCAAATGCTATAACATGTTTTGGAACAAACTGTTGAACAGGACATTATTATCTATGTCAACGTCAGTAGTCTAATAGAATTTCACCTTGCCAATCCATGACAAATGCTGTTGTCTGGTATGGAGGTGTTTCTCAGTAGAAAGTGCTTTACGGTATCATATGTCATGAGATCTAAAGGTGAAATAAAATGAAAAAATGTTTGACATATTACAAAAGTGAAGTTGGCAATAGATTTGTAGAAGTTTTGACTACTGTACCTCCTAAATTGACCAGTGCAGCTCTCTGAACATTGGGAACCCATCCAGCCCAAAGGCCTCGTATTCCTCCCTCTGCTATAATCTTCGTAAAAGCGTGGTAAACCCCATGTACTCTGTCAGTTTAAAAAAAACAAAAAAACGATACATTCAGAATGTTTTTAACAGGGATGAATTAAATGAATAGTTCACCCATTTACATTTACTCATTCTGACGGCACCCATTCACTGCAGAAGATCCTTTGGTAAGCAAGGGGTGTAATGCCAAATTTATCCAAATCTACATTTTAGATGGTCTGAGGGCGAGTACATTTTCTGCAAATTTTCATTTTTGGGTGAACTATTCCTTTAGGTCCATGCCTCACCTTGGAGGCTTCCCTTCTAGACGGCGTCTGCCCTCCATTTGCATCTGAACCTTCACTAGATCTGTCGGACTAGCGATGAACTGGCCCAAGGCACCTGATATCATACTGCCGATCACTGCTTTCCTATCAACATCACAGAACACACGCTGATCCCATCTATTTAGACTTTAATCACTGTCCTGTTTCATATTTCACAGATGTTTCCCTCACCAGACTGGAAAAACGCCATCTTCAGATCTTCCCAAGACCGATTCCCTGAGCTGTTCATAAGCCAACATCCTGCCGCCTGAATACACTAAAGATGAAGGATTCCAGAGGTCAGAGCGGGATTCAAATACATGCATTTATTAATTCAAGCAAGTATTATTCCATACATGCATATAACTCAGTTTGTTAATAAAGCTCATTGCAGTTCACATTTTACCTATATGTCTGTAGATAGCTGGTGTGACCCCTTGCCACAGTTTTAAGGGCCCCTCTTCTCGCACTATACCCATAGCTGTGCTCAGCATGCCCCTGTGTTTTGGAGGCTGTACACTTCCACCATGCTGTCGGGAACCACCTTCACCCTGTATCTGAAGTCTGGTTTTAGTAAGGTCCAAAGGGAATGTGGCTAAAATAAAAATTGTATTTAAAAAAAAAAAAAAAAATCACACAGAAGACATGCACTTTAAATCAGCTCTTAGAATATGTTGTAGATATGAATAAATAAATAAATAAACTTTTTAACAATTAAAAATATTTAAAAATTTGAAAGAATGCTACCTAATTCTGCAACAGTTGCAGCACATGCTGACAGAGTGAACTTTGATACTCGGGGCCACCGCGAATTTTCTTGTACAGGAGACATTGCAGTGTCCTCAGATTCCCATTGAAAAAATATTTATGAAAGTAATTCTACAACGATTTCCCAAAAGAACCACGAGCTTGGTGTGCATGCTCTTTAAGTGTTTACATTGTACAAGACAGGACTACGACCTTTAATAAGAGGCGAAGCCGTTTTTTTAAGCCATACCGGTTGGTCAGTGTTGTTACCGACCCCCTTACGTAATACGTTTTAGACTACAAAAGAAGCGTCAGGCACCTAAAACCACATTTCCCACATCAAAGGTGCGTCGACAAACATACGTAAGACGCGCTACTTGCGTAAGACCGCCCGTCATTGTCGTACGCATGCGCTTTTCGCTGGCATTAAAAATAACATTTAAATACTATTAAAGAGCGTATCTATCTATCTATCTATCTATCTATCTATCTATCTATCTATCTATCTATCTATACACACACTATAGTTTTATAAAAACATAGAGGCTGTACCCTTTTTTATATTTTTTTATACTTTCGTATATACACATATGGCAATATTATATTAATATCAAGCTGTCGAATACACAAAAATTATTTAGTAAGCTCATTGGCTACAAACCAAACATCGCCGTAATAGCAGTAATCAGCAATAAATTGCTATTTACTGCCATCTGGTGTCTAGTAAATCAAATGTCTTATGGATGGACAGCATTTTCATGGAATGAAAATATCGATTATATTAAAATTGCTATAATTGTCAAAATAAGCTATAGAACAAAGAATTAGGCCTACATTATTAGGATTACAGATGCCCATTAAAGCAGCCGTTTAATCTATTATGTCTACTTTTAATGTCAGTATCTTTCATCAAATCAGTTACGTCCAGAAGCTCTTAAAAACTGTACATTTTGTTGAGATATGGCATCAATCAGCATACCATTAGGGGCCCTGCCATTCCAAATATATCCAAAAATTCACTTTTGGTTAACAAATTACTTTGTAACTAGGTTAATCTAAAGAGGGCCGTATAATTTGACGTCACACACACACATCTATGGCAGTGCTTTCTCATTTTCAATCAGTCTATAGTCAGCAGAGCGGCGGCACAAAACCACCACAAAGGTAAGTAGCTTGAACATATAACTGCTTTGGAATGTTTTTTTTTTTTTTTTTTTTTAATGTTAATTAATTATTTATCCGAATACATTTTTTCCCCAGTGGAGTTATGGATTAATAATCCAGAATCTGTACGCAAACCTCTTTGATGCGGTGTGAATATATTTACGCACAAAAAGTGTTTGGTTGTTTATTTATTTATGCCTACTTTAGGGATTTAAATCTATGTGGTGTTAGAACTCAAATTATGTGCGATTCACAATATGCTTTAATGCATTTTTTCACACATTTCTTTCACTTTCAGTGTTCAGATTCGTACTTCCGCATTGCTTGATCAAATGTTAATCCTCGTGCTCCGTGAAAGCCTTGCAGCCGTTTATTAATCATGCCTCATCATGTTTAACCTACAGTATGGTATTAACCATGCGGGCCACACGTATTATTTTCGTAATTAAAATTCAAGATGATAAGTAATTATGGTCTTTATATGGTCTGCATCTGCAATAAACCCGTAGGGTGCGGCGTTGCAATTCATAACTCGCCCAGAGACGGCGCTAGATAAAGCATATAAAGTGAAGAATCAGTGTCTAAATCAGTTTAGCGATCGAGTCAGCATGTGTTTATTGTTGTAATCCACAAAAGAATGCTCAGAACGCTTTAAACAAGCTATTATTTATTATTCCAGTTGCAACTTGGCTTGCAATAGGAATCTCCTATATCTTTAAGTCTTTCAATGACTTAATGCAGAAATACATGTAGGTATATGTATTGTATACTTAAATCATTTTATACTTTCAGTGACAAAAATGAATGTGGAACATGAAGTTACACTGCTCATTGATGAGATTCGTCGACTGGGCAGTAAAAGTAAGTCTTGTGCTATTTTTGATCAACATCATTGTTAAAGTCTGAGACCACCAGTGAAAATTATGTTTTTGAAAGAATTCTTTTATGCTCACCAAGGTTGCATTTAATTGGTAAAACATGCAGTAAGATATTAATATTGTGAAATATTACCATTTAAAATAACAAATTTCCATTGTAATATTTAAAAAAAAAAAAGTAATTTATTCCTGTGATGGCAAAGCTGAATTTTCAGCAGCCATTACTTTAGTCTTCAGTGTTACATGATCCTTCAGAAATCATTCAGATATTATTCTCTAATATTTTGTATATTATATAACCCGTTGATTTATTTACATGTATGTACTAAGATGGCTTTACACATCAAAATTTACTAACAATGCAGGTCTTGATGCATCTTTAGATGAGGAGTTCAGGATAAATAGGAGCAGTACTGTTCATTCTGAAATCTCAAGTCCTTATATCAGATTTTTATTTTTTTTCTGTGATGATTTTAGGTGCACATTTAGTTTCCGTTAGATGACTGCTTGCTTTTCTTTTGAGATTCGCTAACACCGATTCTGTATTATTTTGGTTCTTTATTAACTACACAAATGTTAATTGGAGAGTTTCAGGGTTGTTAATGAATGATTTCGAGCAAACCCTGACCACTCTCACTGTCTCACAGACGCAGATGGGAAGATCAGTGTCAAATTTGGAGTCTTGTTTAATGATGACCAGTGTGCCAATCTCTTTGAAGCTCTGGTTGGAACGCTCAAAGCGGCCAAGCGAAAGAAGGTCATCGCATTCGAAGGGGAGCTCTTACTGCAAGGAGTTCATGACAACGTTGATGTCATATTACTGCAGGACTGAATTTAGCAGTCTTTTATAAACCCAAGTAAAAAAGCACAAATGTGTTTTTGACATGTCATTGCTACATTTTGATATGGAAATATACTTGAGAATATAACATTTGTGTATACTGGATTGGAATATTTTTATACAGCAACCTTTTGTCTCTCAGGGGAGTGATTTGCACAAAGTTTTTATTTTTTTTTTATTTTTTATTTTTTTGAAAAAGTAGCAATCTTCCCTGTTCGATCAGCTCAACAGCTATATCGTTAAAATATCATAACAGATATAGTGTGCATGATCATTTTACTCGTTTTCTGGGACTGAATGAATTCATCAAACATTTTCAACCTAATTGAAATGAATATCCATGCAGGTTAATATCAGTTTTACAGATTATACCTCTGACTGCATTGATTGTAGACTGCATTATTGCTGTCTTTTACTGTAATCACGAGGTTGTTTGTTTGCAATACCGTTACTGTGAAATTATTAATTTTAGGCATGGTCATTCAGGTTATATGTGCCATAACATCTCAAAGGCTGATAAACATAAATAGTAAGTTACATTTATCTGCTGTATGATTTTCTGGAATTAAATGTTTAAAAAGAACCAAGTTAAACAAATCATAAGAACTGTTGCAATGCGATATTCTGTTTTATAAAGCTCTTGCAAAAACATCCCCACATTGTACTTGTGCTGTTCTTGTTATTTATGTACAAATGTTATAAGACTCCCAATGGTGCAGTTTGTGCCATTTCAAGCTCAGGAAGGCCTTAGCATGAGCAGCAATTTGAAATAAAGACTTCATCGGTAATTAAATAGAGGGGAGGGGTGTTTAAAACTTTTGTACTGGGTCATTACATGGATTATGACAGTGGGATTATTCAGTGGACTGAATAAGCTTTTATTTTATTTTATTTTTTTTTAGATAAATGTATGATTCTCTACAGCATCCATTCCTCAACATTTAAAACTGACTTTAATCTTCCAATTTGTAGTGTGTATTTGGATTTCTGTGTTGCTGTCTTCTCAAATGGCTGGAGACAGTGCAATAAACTGTTATATAAATACAAAAACTGGAGTTCATTTTTATCTTTGAATGAATGAGCCTAGTTAAAATGGACATTCAGAGATTTGATTTTATATTTCTGAAAGACATCTACACCTAAAATGTTTCTTTGGAGGGCTGGAAAAAAGTTTTTCTTTAGGATAACTTACAGCAAGGTTCTAGGTGGTACAGAACCATTTCTGGCTTCTCTAAAGCACATAAATGTTTCTTTAAAGGTTCTTTGTGAGACTTCAAGTGGTTCTCCAATGAAATTGGGCTGAAAAACCATTTGAGGTTCTTGATTTTTAAGAATATCACGTCGAACAGCAAAATGAAGGGATTATCTCGTTAGATAACAGCTCAAACAGCATGTTTATCACTTCTAAAGCCATATGTGGCAAAGCATGTATGACTTAAATCATTTTAGCAGTGTGTCGATTATTTGCTCGGGACTCCCTCTTAGGTTTGTGCTATAGGCCCTTTTCACAATGACGTCAGCTAACTTCCGCTTTCCCGCAAAGCAGTGTATCGGTACTTCCGTTATACCTTTACACCACAGACTTCTCGGGAGAATGTGGGAAAAACTTGAAATATGAAAGGATATGAATATGTTAGTGAAGAGTTAATACTAATAATGTTAATGTACTTACAGTCGGATTCTTTTGCGAACGTTTTTCTGCATCTGCCTTAGATGGGAGGCTTGCTTGCTTGGTGGGCAAGTGATCCAAATCTGTTCTGATGAAAAAATAAACTCATCTACATTTTGAATGGCCTGAGGCTGAGTAAATGTTGAGCTCATTTGTACCGCCTAATATTTTTGTGAAAACTATGACCATTTTTTCCAGGTTTGTTTGCTGAATGCAGAGTTTGAAAGAAAAGCATTTCTTTGAAATAGAAATCTTTTGTAATGTCTTTAATGACACTCAAGGCATGCTTGATGAATAAAACATACATTTTTTTCAAATAAAAATTGCACTGCCCTCAAAATTTTGAGTGGTATATATCAAACTATTTTAAATGGCCAAAATGTGAAAATCCTCTTATAATTATCAAGTGATTAATGAAATATTTTCAGATTTTTCCTCTTCCTCTTATTCTCAGGTGTGTATTCCTTTGGCCTCTTTGCCACCACCATCTTTGCCAATGCAGGGCAGGTAGTGACAGGAAACCAGACACCTCATTTCTTGTCTACATGCCGCCCTAACTACACAGCACTGGGCTGCCATTCACCGCTGCAGTACATCACAGAGAGGCGAGCGTGCACCGGAAACCCTTACCTCATCACCTCCGCCCGCAAATCTTTCCCCTCCAAGGACGCAGCGCTGAGTATGTACTCAGCTGTCTATACAGTGGTGAGTACATCCAGGAAAAGAAATCAAACATGACACAGCGTGCAAAGAAATCACAGTCATCCTTTCTTTTAAAAGGGCTGATGTTTTAACTGACTGAAGAGATGACAGAGTTCCTGTGCAACGCTGATTCACAGTATTTGGTCATGACCCTGCTGAAATATCAGCTTATCTTACGGTTCACCAGCATGACTGGATTCTGATCTCCAGTTTAGCATTTAATTAATCAAAATAAAATACAATTTTTATATGTTTTTACAATATGTAATATATTGAATTTTTTATTACACTAACTATTGTTAAAATAGCTGTCATAATTAAATTTTTTGCTGTCATGTCAAAACCCATATTACTGTAATATTTTTTTAATACTTTGTTTTTGAAAGAAATTCATAAATATATTCACAAGTATAACATGTATTGAATAAAAATACAATAAAAAATGCATTTTAAAAGTTTACAATATTATTTCTTAATTTTTATGTTTCTGAAAAAACAATAATAAATAATAAGATATAATTTCTTAATGTTTGTTTTTAAAAGAAATCCATAATTCAACTCCTCAGTTTAGCATTTAATTATTATACAAGGTAATATTGTAAATGAAGGTAATATGTAAAATTTTTCATTTTTAGCTGTGAAGTTTGTGTTATATAATCCTTAAGAAATTATCATAATGTGTTGATTTAGTACTCAACATCCTTCTCCTATTATTAGTACACTTGAAAATGATTGTGCTGTTTAATGAAGTATGGAGATGGCAGTGCAGTGTCTTTTGCACTTGCTGAAGTATAGTGTACACTTGTGCAGTAGCGTGTTTAGGTACCATGCAATTACACGTTTTCTACAGAGAGGGCTCCTGGGGACAGCTTGCTTAGGGTCTGTAAATCACTAAACACACCCCTGCACTTGTAAGTCTTTGTAAACTTTCAAGTTTAGAATCAAATTGTGATTTTAAAAATGGCCAAAAACAAACAAGTTCCTCTAGAAACCTATTAGTCCCATTAGTGTTGCTCTTTTGAAGGATGAAGTCTAATTCATAAACCACTGGATCTGACCATCAGAGAGAGAAGAACATTGTCTCTAGTTTGAGAAACCGCTAGAAGCTCCATTAAGCAGCACACAATAAACTCTGGCTTCATCTGCAGCAGTGAAGAGAAGAGATGCTGCTGGCCTTCTGGCAATGTTTTGAAGTAACAACACATGGCAAATGGACTTGATGCATAGATAAATCAATATTACTTTTGGGATGTTTGAGGTGTTGTATTGCTGAGCAAATAGTCCTGATAGATATGCATTAATGCATACTGTACCAATGTGTATTTTGTGTTTTCTGCAGATGTATATAACTCTGGTGTGGAGGACTAAAGGCACAAGGCTAACCAAACCCACTCTTTGTCTGACTCTCCTCTCACTGGCTGTTCTGGTGGGCATCGTGCGTGTATCTGAGTACCGCAACCACTGGTCTGATGTTCTAGCCGGATATCTCACCGGAGGAGCCATCGCCGCTTTTCTGGTGAGAATCTGCCAACTTTGGAGAACAACATACGCCATAGCCAGGCGGTTCAATGCATACCCGTTTAAGAACATATACTACCATTCAAAAGTTTGAAGAAATAAGCAATATTGTCTAGAAAGGAGGTGTCCATCAAAAGTGATGGTAAAGACATTTATTGTGTTACAGAAGATTTCTGTTTTAAGAATGCTGATCTTTCAAACTTTCTATTCAGCAGTAAATCCTGAATAAATTGTTTCATGGTTTCCACAAAAATATTTAGCAGCATATAATTAATTATTTCTGAAGGATCACAATGAAGACTGGAAAATTAAGCTTTGCCATCACATGAATAAATAGCATTTTAAAATATATGAAAATAAAACATTTTTTAAACTGTAATTATAATTCACAATATTGCTATTTTTAATGTGTATTTTATCAAGGAAATGCAGCCTTAATGAGCTTAAGAGACTTTCATAAACATAAAAAAATCTTACTGATCCCAAACTTTTGAAAAATAGAGTATTGCATGTACTACAAAATCACAGAATAGCTGAAGTCTGCATCATAAAATTGCATATTGAAGCCTTTGTTGCATGCTGGCATTGGCAAATATTAGCATCTAGCTAAATGAATCGATCTGCAACTGAAAAGTTCAAAATAAACCAACACAAACTCATCCACTTTGGCTGAACAAGGTTTTGTGAACATTGCTAGTCCAAAAAGATGATGTACCTGCCAGACTGCCACCTGGTTTACATACTTTCTAGGATGGAGAGAGTATGAATTGGGGCACGGCCAAAGTCTCACACCATGTCAGAGGGTAAAACAGGTCATTACTCTGAGCACATACCTGTTTAACAGCTAATACTAGTACTCAAATGTTTAGTGAGTCTGTAGCTAATCCACTGGCTTTAGACCCCATCCTTCATCCTCTTAAATCAAGTCCAATCACAACCATGCCAAGACTGAACATGCTCTGGGCATAAAGCCTTAATCCACAAGAGACAGATCCTGCATTGTCGTACTGTAAATGCCTCGCATGTTTTTAGAGTCATTACTAATCCTTGCTTTTGGTTCACCTTCAGGTCACATGTGTGATCAATAACTTCCAGCAGACCCAGACTCAGCTGCCACCCTTACCGCCCCCTGTGCACCCTCCGCGCCCGGAGCCCTCGCTCAACATGCCCATGGTGGCCATGCCCTGCGTAGAGAGTCCACTCGAAAAGTTAAGTGGCCCTCAGGTAAGGGGTGA
>JAUZSZ010000134.1:23201167-23220202 GCA_034780575.1 Labeobarbus marequensis
TTGTATCATTTTATGTGTTTTTACTGCCTGTATTCTTGTGTTTATCTTTTTTACTTCATATTTGTATGTGTATGGAAAGCGCTTTGAGATGCTAGTTTTAAAGGCACTATATAAAATAAAGTTTATTATTATTATCATTATTATTATTATTATTATTATTATTAATTAATTACTAATTACATAATCAATATTGTATTTTAATTACTTTACTAATTACTCTGTCTGAAAAGCAATTTAGTTACTCAATAAGTAACTTAATTATTCAAATTGCTAATTAGGCTACATCTTGAAATCCCTATAAACCAACAGAAATTAAACTATTTATTCTTGCAATTTGAGTCAAACATAGAATAGTTTAGTCTTTTAGCTTTAAAACAACTGTAATACTTAAACATTCTTATAAAAAAATGTAACCACCTTTGGTTAACAAATAGAAATACACTGCAAAATATCTGAATAAAAAAAAAGGTTAAAAAAAAAGTTAAACAATACATTTCAGTTTAGTAAGATGTTCAGGAAAAATAACACGTTATAGGTAAGAATAGTATACAGAATACAGAAATGATCTCCTCAGCTGAATAAAGCCGTGTCAGATCGCGCTGTTCTTCTGAGGTAAGTTCCAGCTTATTCCTTATAACAGGTCTTCTTTCAAAAGCGATGAAAATTAGATGAATCTTGATTTTTTTTTTTTTAATCTATTTTTTGAATCTAGATGAGGGCATTTGCGCGCAGGTGACTGCATATAATGAGCTCAGATACGGGAAAGTCTAAACCTGCTTTAGTTTCATACAAATTACATAATTAGATAATATCGTTTTCGATTTGAATTCGTTCATTTAAAAGTAGACAATTCCAGCTTCAAATACGGAGAAAGACTGTACCTCACTTTAGTTTCATATGGATTACATAATCAGATAATATTCATTTTCGATTTGAATTTGTTCATTTAAAAGTAGATACAAGCTTCATATATGGGAAAGACTGTAGCTCGCTTTCATATAGATTACATAATCAGAGAATATTTCTATAGACATATTTCTCATGTCTCTGTGTCGAGTATTTGCTGAGTTGGTGATACGTAGAAAGTTACTCATGGAAACCTAGACCACAGAAAGCGCACCCGGTTTGTTTTATTTTACAAAAACACAATGTTTTTTTTCTTATTGTCAGTGTACACAAATAAAATTAGGCCCTTTTTTAGATTTGATTGATTTCTGTATCTGAGTATTTAAGGTTTCTCTGTGAATCAGGAAAAACTGAAAGTGAACGCTGAGGGTTAAAGATGTTGCATTCAATTTTATCTTTAAACTGTAAATTTAGATTTCAAATTCAATATTGATTTTAGAACTGTTGAAATTATTTACAGCATGTAACGCAAGTACTTTTAAGTAACTAATTAAATTACCTAAAAATTAACATTAATCCCTTACTTCACTTTTTCAGTGGATAAGTAATTTAATTACAGTAGTGCATTACACCCAACACTGCTTGCAAGTCACACCAGATGTTTTCTTTAGCTGACAGTTTCATTTGAATGACACATTCATCACTCATCAGGAAATGTCAGATTATCATTCCTACATACATATCAACTTAATATATTATATTGCAGTTCCTTATAAAATGACCTTTTACAAGCTGATTATTACTTGCATTTGGCACTTGATGATTGTTCATTTTAAATCCTGCTTGTAAATAAATTAATTGTAGGCACATGCAAATGAATTTTCCTGGCATTCATTTTACTTGAGGCAAATCTGGAGAGCCAGAATAGGAGATCTGTGTGTCTTACATATTCCTTCTCTCTTTTGTGCTTCTCTTCAGCTTGACTGAGGAGCATGTTGGCTTCTTCCAGCTTGGCATCAGACAGTTTCTGCTGTAGATCTCTGTGTTTGAATATCTTCTCTAAACTCTGCATAAAAAAGACAAGGGAGAATATTTATTTAGACGTAAAGGGGTCATATCAGATATTCTTTTATTATTTTTCTTTTCTTTTCTTTTTACAAAGTTGTTTGTACCGTGCTCTTTTAGTCTAATAGTCTTCTTTTTAGCATTTTATTTTACATTGATCCCCAGTAGGACAAAAAGAAAAGACAATTTTTGTGAGTGCGGATCATGGTTTTATATTTTATTAGATTTTTCCATTGTCCAAACCACTTGTCCTATTTGGGGTTGCTGTATTTAATTTTTGTAGTTTGTTTTTCCAGCTTTAGTCATTTGTTGGAACAACATTTAACACAGTACAACATTTGAACATTGAGAATTTGTATTTGTCTCTCTCCTGATACACCACACGGTGTGATTATTCACGAGCAGAACATGTTCCAGAATCAACATCCTTTGTTGTTCTTGGAACAGCTTTTGCATCAATCATCCTTGTACATCCTAAAATCAGAGGGCGGTGATTGGTCAATAGGGATGTTGTTCCAGGAACATGTTCTTCTTGTGTAAATCATGTTAAGCATAATGCACCTCCCTCATATGATGTATGTCTCTACCGCAGTCAGCAGAGGGCAGTAGAGACACACGACACAATTTCGAGTCAGTTTAAATTCTTGGGGTCTGTTTTAGCCCACCACACAGCTGTGTGTGAGCATTCTCTGTGGTACCCATCAGCGTGACAGATTGAGCTTAACTTCCCCTCACATCAGGCTTGTCATTCCATCGGTCGATCCTCATGTGATTAGATAGAGAATACTAGAGTGTTCTACAAGGTGCAATATTCACTGTCAAACCAGGCTTGAATCACTGAGTCAAAATCAAAAATACAAGGATCTGCTGTGCGCAAAGCAGGTTTAGAAAGTGTGAGGGTGTAGTTTCCTCCACCTCGTCTTGTGAAATTACAGCTCTGGCATACTTCAGCTCTAAAACACGCATATGTTTTTATGCATAGTGACTGTAAACATTTCTCTTGTAAACTACCAGTCAGAAGTTTGGAATAATTATTTAATGTCTTTGAAATTCTCTTGTGCTCACCAAGGATGCATTTATTTAATCAAAAATACTACAAATATTACAGTTAAAAAAAACTGTTTTCTACAGTATAGTATGTAAAATCTAATCTAATTTATTCGAGCAAAGCTGAATTTTCAGCAACCATTACTCTTGTCTTCAGTGTCACATGATCCTTCAGAATTAATTCTATGCTGATAATAATTCTATGCTAATAACTTTAATAACCGATAATAATTGAGCAGCAAATCAGCATATTAGAGTGATTTATTTTGTTTGATTTCTTCACTCATGATGCTATATTCATAATCTCGATCGACTTTACATTCTTGTTTATAACAGTCATTGTTGACTAAACTTAAAACTATTAAAAATAGTATTAATATATAATAGTGTTTTCATTAACTGAAAAAAGCAGAAATAAAGTAAAATATAAATATTCACTGATAAACCTAAACAAAATATACAAAAATTATGGAAAATCAAAACTAAAATAATACATTAAAGGTAGGGAGAAATATAAAATAATAATAATAATAAAAATACAAAAGCACATAACAAAATTACTTGAACCAGCTAGAATGATTTCTGAATGATCTTGTGAAGAATGAGAATGGAGTAATGCTGAAAATTCATTTTAATGAAATTTTATAATATAAAATTCATTAAAATGATAAAAAAATGAAAAAAATTTAAAGATTTAAGATTTAAAATAAAATTTAAATATATTCAAATAGAAACCAGTTATTATAAATTGTAATAATATTTCACAAAATTACTGTTTTTTTTTTACTGTATTTTTAGTCAAATAAATGCACCCTTGGTGAGCATAAGAGACTCATGACGTATGACATTTAAAAAATCTTAATTATTCAGAACTTTTGACTGTATGTAGTTGCAGAGTTTAAAATAAGTTTGGAACCCCAGTAATGGCTCATTAAACTTTTCTGTTGGACCAGAACAAAAAATCCAATCAGATGCATTATCAAATGTATCACTATCACTTATAGTGCACACTTAAAATCTAATCTCGAATGTGCCTTGGGGTGCAGCTTTAAATGGATTTGTGACTGAATTGCTTTGACAGATGTGTTAGATATTGTGGTGTTTGAAATCCTCAATTCATTTTGCTGGCTTTCGCTGCACAGGTCTTCGGTCTGCTTCACACCGCAAGCACATATTTATTTTAGGGCCCATATTAACAGGTTACAGTCTTCACACTGCCCACATAAACAGCACAGTGCTGTGCAGCTGAAAATAGAGTTCTGTTGCAGCAGAAGCACTGTGAATGGTGGGCCTGCTGGAGCTCTGCTTATGTGTGGATTTAATGCATTTCAAATCTAGATGTTATGTGTACAGATGTCTTGTGGATTTAATGTAATGTGTGTGGATTTGCGTCAGTACCACTTCTCTCCGCTCATACTGCTCAATGATGGTCTTGAGTTTGCTGGCCAGCTCACTGTTCTCTTGGCACAGCTTGTTGTTGCGGTTACTGTGCTGCTCGATCTGATTCTGAATGTCCACTAGCGTGCTCTGGAAATGAGCGGAGATCTCCTTCCGCTTCATTTCATCCTGCTGCAGCCTCTGCAGACTCTCCTCCTGCAGGGAGAAACAGAGAAGGAAACGTGTGGGACATCTGGGAATATGCAACCTTAAGTGATGAAAGCAATCTAGATCTAGTATTACGTGAGAGATGGAGCTGTGATTTAGATGGTAAAAGCCAAGTAATGTATTGTGTTTGATAGAATTTTGTGGTAGAAATGACAGTGATGGAAATGATATTTTAAACATTTGTGGAATAAAATGGCCAACACTTACTAAAGCTTATTTTATAGTTAGCATTTTATTTAGCCTTAATACAAACAATTAAACAATATTTTGTATTTGACATCTTCATTTATCACAACTGATATTCACCTTGATTATTTTTTTGTTTGTTGCTTCATTCATAGCATATATAATAAGAATAATATTAATAATATATTCATAATATTTCATATTTTATTTCAGTCATGCTCCTCACTTAAAGAGTTGTCTTGCTGATAACAGTGTTGTCATTGCTAACTAACACGAAAACTATTAAAAAATGTTAATTAAAATAAATCTGAAATAAAATAAAATATAAATATTAGATGAAAACCTAAACTTAAAAAAAAAACTCATAAAGGAGAAATGTTGCATTTTCAACTAACTGAACTAAGCTGAGGTAACTAAAACTGATATAAAATGCATTAAAGATAAAAAGAAAACCAATAAAACTGACAAAGGCACATTACTAAACTTAACTAAATTACTAAACTTGAACTTAACTACTTAAACAAATTAAAACAAACAAATTCAAAATATTAATAAACACTACAATAGCAAAAACAATAATACTAAAATAACACTGGTCGACAAGTATGTACACTTTTTTGATTAAACTTTGTGGCAAAATTAAACAGTAAAACTAATGGACGTTACAAATTAATATAAATGTACATTTTCATTATTTGTTGTGTAAAAAGTATTGATAAATTCATAATAGTTTATGGTTTATAATAGATTTTAGTTCATATAAAAACATTAAAATGCATAATTTTTAATAAAAGTAAGGGACAACCTATATACCTATATCTATATACTATAGATATAGTAGAGAGTGACAAGAAATATACAGGATAGAAGGAATAGACTTGAACCTGAGTGGCCCACACGAGCACCATAGCTCAATATGTCTAAAGCAGGTGCACTAACCGCTACTCTAACTGCATTATTTCTGCCTTACAATGTCTGAATGGTGAAGGCTAGTTTATGAACCTATTAATCAAATGTTGATAATGACGTATTAAGCTCTATGAGATCTATATTTGTGGCACTAAATAAACAATATTATCCTTTTATAGTATCTGGGATCGGATGTGTGAATGCTAAACAGCCCTGCCATCCAATGTGTACGCTTTGTAAACATGAGCTCCTGTTTCAGAGGCGCCAGCTTCCTGACTCAGCTAATCGTAAGGAATCCAAGCATGGAGTGTTCGTCTCCGGGGCTGAATCTGTTTGCTTGCCTGTGTTTACACATGGCATGAGTCTCAAGCTCCCACCCGGGAAAGGTGAAGCTGTATTACCGCTACGCAAGCTCATCAGGGAGGCGAATCACTCATATAAGCGCAAAGGAAATGACCCCAGATTAAATCTAATTTACCGTCCTCATAGCTGAGCCTCGCACCTACACACAGGGCTTAGACGTTCTACTCTGACCTGCTCATTAATGGCTTCCATAATACTTGAATAAAATTGATTGGGGAGTGAACAAGGTCAAAGCCAGCCTCTAGGGAAGGGTAGCATCAACTTCCAAAGACATGCAGAGTTCATATTAGAGCAAGAGTTTAATATCTTCAATGCCCGGAGGAGAAAAAACAACACAAACGTGATTAGAAAGCTCCTCTGAGTCACCTTACAGACCACAAAAATAGAAAAAAGTGTGTGTATGTGGATGCTGGGGCAGAAACCGCTATAGCTTGTCTTACATAGTCCTCCAGCACCTGTTCAGCGAATAGCTAGTACAAATGGACTGAAATCAGTTGCTGAGAAAATGGCTCCAGGTGCTTTGCACAAGATTCATAACATCTTTCATATTATGTACACATTCACCGAATTGAGGTGAAATTGTCTTTTGGAAAGCAACATAATTGTTTGGCAGAGTGAAGGAAATGAGTGGACTGCTATATCCGACAACTGGAAACATTTCAAGTGCTGAATAACAGTTTTGTGAAATGACAAATATGGCAGCTCAGTTGAGGGAGGCATTCACAAATTAGGTTGCTGTTTTTAATATTCAGAACCGCTTACGTGCATCAAAAACATACAGCACGATCAGTGAAGTCCGATTCCCTTGTTAATGATTCTTATCAGTCGGTTCCTTTTATTTAATCAAACACATTACTAGTGAAGGTAGTGATGGGAGAAACAAAGCTTTTGAAACCCTGAACCATTTGCTTTGCAAAATGATTCACTGTTTCGACGATGCTCTCAAAACACCACAGAGTGGTGGCACCTGCTGGTCAAAATGGTAAATGCAGCGAAAACTCGTTCTGTATAACGACACGTTTTACAAATCGCTTGCAAATGTTTTCACAAAACGTATCTTTTAAAAGCAACCTATAGATAATTAAACACTATTAAATATGATGTTCCGTCAAATTTGTGTTATTTTTTTTTTTTTATTAATGTGTAATGCTTGTGTGTTATTGGGCAGGGCTTGGCAAACTAGATAGCAATTAAGTATTGTTCTCCCGTTAGTATTACACATACATATTAAAATTCATTACCTTTATTAAAAACGAGCCTATATTATAAAACTGACCCAAGATAGGTAAAATCTATCACTTGTTCTTCGGTTCACGCCATAGTGTTAAACCATAGGAATTTTGAAATGTTTCGAAACCAAGGCTTGAAAGATTGGTAGATTGTTCTTAAAATATAGCCTTCTTATTTGTAATGAGAGTGAGAACACTGTTTAAAAAAATATAAGCTATTTATGAAAATTATCTTTATGATGCATTCTATAAAGCTAATTAATTTTTGAAAGTTAATACATTTTTGTAAGTCGCTTTGGATAAAAGCATCTGCTAAATGACTAAATGTAATGTAATGAAAGCGAACTTGATCATTTTGTGTTTCTGCTATTTTTGGCATAAGAACACGAAATATTCATGGCGCTATTTTGTGGTGTCTAGATACACAATAAAATGAGTAGTTTTATTCACATGTCAGTCACATGATCTCAACATCTGATCTCAACTGCTCAAAGTAAAATAAAACAGCCTGTAAGTGTAATAATTTCATGTAACTGTACTATTCATATGTGTAAATCTTTTAAGGAGTTGCATAGATGAATCCATTATGCAGATTTTACCTCAAAATTAGCACAGAAAATATAAAAACCTCTGCAGATTCTATCTGGGATGTAGTTGTAGTCACTGTAGCATCAACAGAATGGAAGTACAGGAGGCCATGGCCTCTGCAGTGATTTGAGCCAGCGAGACATTCTCTTTGACTTTTGATTTATAAAAGAAGGGCAAATGCCACTGAAGCTCGGTAGCACTATCCCTCTTGTCATAGTGACCTGTCAGCAGCGCTTTGAGTCTGAGAAGTCAGTGTCTCATCGAGGCAGAGACATAGATTCACTGCAGTAACGTCCCACTGGGCTCAAAAATGCCATCTCCTCTGAAGGAAGTTGGATCGACTCAATCTCAGCAATCAAAACACTGACACGGGTAACAGGATAACAGGAAAACAAGTCAGATGATCAACACTCTCCCACATGTCAAACAAGAAGTTGCTATAAAGTCTACTATTACGGTCCTACTGTATCTATTTCAGATAAATGTTCCCCATAATGGCACATAAAAACAAAACATTGATCCTGTTCATGTCAATCACACTGCTTTTCTTTATAAGTGGTTCTTATTTCAGTTTTAGCAGTATTTAAAGTAAGTATTTGATCTGATCTGTTATACTTTTTTAGTTTAGTGATAGACAAATGGCAACATCCCCCATAAATTCAGTATATGCAAGTATGAGAGAATTGAATTAAGAGTATTACTTTTTGCAAAAATGCAACAGTGTGGTCAACTAATTCATTAAATATATTTTAAAATTATTACTGTATATATATTATTTATATATTTATTATTTATATATAGTATTTAATTATGTAGCTGTGAGTTTTTTAATAAATATTTTGTTGCAGTTTAGCATTTTTATTTGCGTTAGACTACAAACTAATTTGTTTGATTAAAAATACAGTAAAAACAATAAAATTGTGAAATATTATTCCAATTTTAAACTGTAATTTACTGCAGTTTTTAGTGTCAATGAAATATGCTGATTTGTCGCTCATCAAACATTTCTTATTATTTTCAGTGTTGAAATCATAATATTTTTTTTGTGGAAGACATGATACTTCTTTTTTTCCGAGATTTTTTTATTGATAGAAACATAAAAAGAACAGCTGCCCCCAAGTGACCCCAAACATTTGAATGGCATAATAAAATAGGCATGTTTATTTTAAAAACCAAACGAATTGAGACAAAATAAATAATGCTTGTTTCTTATCATAAATACATAAACATACCCCAAAAATAAACCTGCCAAGCTGTCAGTAGACAATGTTCTCACCTTCAGTGTCCTGTTATGTCTCTGAAGCTCCCTGCAGAGCATCTCCAGCTTGCTGCGGGCCAGGATGGCACGACTGTGCTCGAACTGAAGCTGATCTCTCTGCTTGACCAGAAGACTCTCTCTCTGCTGAAGCTGCTCCAGCTGTTTCTTCTCAGTCCTGTGTTCCTCCACCTGCCCCATATGCACAAAACACACACAGGTGTGATCCATACATCATCTCATACACTGCTTTAACACCTCTGGCTGGTCTAAAGCTGCATTAGATAATGCCTGTCTGCTTGTTCGGACATATTCGAGAGGATTTTTCCACATTAACAGAGCCCTTAGATTGTATATTTCTGAGAACAAGGTCTGATTTTGGTAGTCTTCTGTTGTATGTTCTTCTCTACGTGTCCCTGTCGTTATCTCTGTGTTTTGAAATTGAAGAGAGTGTTGTGGCTTTCTTGTGTGGCATATGGCCTTGTGTTCAGACTCTCTTATTCAGCCCAGGGCGTTGAATATTTAGGTCATCGCAGTATCAGTGAAACTACTCTTAACATCACACCAGGCGTTCTTTTATTTTCTCTCCGTGTCAATCCGGTTTGTGTTCTATTTGTTTCCTCTTAACTGTCCTACACGCATTGTTGTTGCCGGCGGTGAAAACTGTTCAGAGAGTGGCGTTCTCTCATGGGTCTGGATACTCACCAGCTCAGTGTATTTCTTCAACACCATTTCCACTTTCTCTTCTGGTGAGCCGAGCTTGTTCAGGCTTTGCAATAAGGATGCGGCCTCTTTACCTACGAGACAAGCGTTTTCCGTTCAGATCAGAGAATGAAAAGATAAAGAAGATGAGCAGAAGCCCACAAGGGAGAGTTCTGCACTCAAGCTTCAAAATAAATCCACGGGAGAAGTGGTGGAATCACAGCGTGATAGCGTTTACAATAAAATGGTTGAGAGGCACAAGACATATACTCAGCCTTAAGGGGATAGTTCATCCAGAAATGAATCTCTGTCATTATTTATTCACTCTCTTGTCATTCAAAACATTATGGTTGTTTTTTTCTATATAAATCTCCAAAAAAAAAAGGAAAAAAATCTTTCAAAGCACTGTCAAAGTGATTCATAACATTTTTCTGCTGTATTCCACTTCAGAAGTCTTAAGACAGCTTTGTGTAAGGAAAAAACTGAAAAGTTTTATTCACTGATCGTTGAAACCAGAATAATTTGTTCATAAATCAGACTGATCCAGTTTTTCAGTTCAACTCATTGACTCATTGAGTAATTTGGTTGCAGTGGCTACCAGCCCAATTTACCTGTGACTATTCTTACACAAAGCTATGACCTCAGATGACTTGAACTATTGTGCATGAGTCATATGGACCTTTTATTATATTTTATGATACATTTATGGTGCTTTTTTAGATGTATGTGTGCTTTTTGAGTCGTAAAAGCTCCAACAGCTGTTCGTTGTAATTACATTAAAATGCTTGACCAGTACTTTATTCATATTTTCGCTTTCTGTGTTCCACAGAGGAAAGTCACAAAGGTTTGCAACAACATGAGCAAGTAAATGACAGAATTTTCATTCTTGTGTAAAATACTCCTTTAAGCCCAGATTGTGTCAGAAAGCTAAGTCAAGCACTATAGCTGTCTGCATTTGGTGATGATAAAGTGGGCTTTAGTACTGATGTAAGCATTCTTTCCTTGAGAATAGAAATTTTCTAAATAGTTGATTACAACACTCATAGCACTTGACCATCCTGCTGATAAAAAACCCCATTCACTCTTTATGACTCCATGTGTGTGATTAAGAGTTGCTACATATGACATTATTTTTCAAACATAAAAAAATCTCTGCTCTGTGGGTCATTTATCAAAATGGATGTCATTCATGTCACTCAATCATACATTACTGTTTAAGATTGTTTTGTTCAAAACATTAATACTGTTGTTTATTTAGGAAGCATTAAACTGATCAAATATGACAGTGAAGACAATGTTACAACAAAATCTATTTCAAATGATCAATGCTGTTCTTTTAAATGTTCTATTTATCAAAGAATTCTAAAAGTGATGTACCATGTACATATCGTTATATATCATGGTTATATTTCCACAAAAACATTAAGCAGCACAGTTGTTTTAAACATTTATAATAATAAAAATTTCTTAAGCAACAAAACAGCATAAAATAAAGATTTCTGAAGGATTGTGTGACAATGAAGACTGGAGTAATGGCTGCTGAAAATCCAGCTTTACATCACAGTAATGCATTTTGAAATATGTTAAAACTAGTGCTGTCAAATGATTAATCGCATCCAAAATAAAAGTTTTTGTTTACATAATATATGTGTGTATACTGTGTATATTTATTATGTGTATATATATATATATAAATACAAACTTGCATGTATATATTTAAGAAAAATATGTTATGTTTATATATTAAATATATTTATATATACTAGAAATTATCTGAATATAAATATAAACATGTAAATACATGTAAATATTTTCAAAATATATACTGAATGTGTTTGTATATACTCATTTACACACACACAATATAGAATATTCAATCATAAAACAACATTTTATTTTTATATTTGCAATAAAATGAGTTTGAGCCTTGGTGCTCATATGAGGAAATCAGATTCAAATCTAGCCTGCAACATGTCCTGATTAAAGTCTCTTTAAAATTTTCCTGTCAGCTCTATCTTTTCTATCCATAAATAGTGATGTAATATTAATATGTTTATTTGCATCTGCATGATCAGTGACTACTCAAGTAAAACTTTTTAAATCTCTTCTTTTAGTCATAGAGTATTAGTAAATATGGTGTGACCTCCCAATTTGAATCTGATTACAAGTTTTTAACCTGACAAACACTGAAAATTATGTCTCTATTATAACCACACGGGAATAGTTGAAGAGACTTCGACACAGCACAATCGTACACCATGTTTACACATGTGAGTCAATCGCTCCCACGCCAATCGATGGAAAGAGAGAGAGACAGAGAGAACAGGTTACCTTTGGTCATTAAGACTGGGGGAATCCCAGACTTAGGGTGGTTAGGGGGTTCATTGATAGAGAAAGAGTAAGAGAGAGCGAGTATTTGGCAAAAAGAGAGAGCAGACAATTATCTGTATTGATTAAAGGGAGGCAGCACAGTGAAGAACAGAGCTCACTATGTGTCGATCAATAGAGAGAGAAAAGGAGAGAGACAGAGAGAGGGAATTGTTTGGGGAAAGAGGGTCAATAGGGTGGGAACGAGATAGGTACAAAATCAAGAGTGAAAACGAGAACAAGAGTAAGGTAGGTGCAATGACAGCCCTAGTGAAAAACAACTAAAATGTATTTGAAATACATTTATTTCATTCTGAGTATAATAAAACTACATTTACATATTTATGCACTTAATAACAATACCCTGCAGCTGTCCTTTTAGTATACAAAAAATCTGCTAAATTGTAACATCTAATTTTGTACTTTGTGCAGTAGTGCTGAAGTCCAACTAAAGATATACTGAAGTATATTTGATTGTGCTAAAGTAGAAATATTGCAAGGTATATTTTAAATATCTTGCATTTAAAGACCAATATTATTACAATTCTCATCAATAGAGACATTAAAACACATCTTAGGCTTAATATTAAGAAATGTGCACTGTGCACAAGTAGTACTCCAAGTAAAGTTGAATTATAATTTTAATATCAGCAAGTCTCGAGTGATATGTCAGAGATTTGAACTACAGTATACTTAGTATAAAATAAATGTATTTTAAATATATTACTTTTATTACTTGGGAGTGCATGAAATATGAAAAAGAATGAAATTAAAAGAATGAAAAAGATCTAAATTATATAATACTATATGTACTGTTTAAAAATGTAGATATTGACATAATAATTATTACATGTGTCCAGCATGTTTACATTTGGCCATCAAGTACAGATGCAATTTTGATTGGCATGGTGTTTCACATGCCCTTATACAATAAACAAAAATATAATACTAACCTAGCATTTTATAGTTACAAAATTAACTAAAATGATTATTACTGGCCTAAGTGGGCATTCAGGGCAAGCTTTGCCACCAGTGGCCACTCAGAAAACTATTAGATGTTTTTCATTAACACATGCAGTCAGTTTTATTTTTACTTTTACTGAATGTCTGAGTTGAATACAAGTTGGGTACTTTGTAGCCGAGACCACCTCTCGCCCTCGGATACGCGTGAAACACCATGACAAATGCTTCAAAGAGGACTAACAACAAGTGAACTGTGTAGACACAAGCAGTGTAGACAGAGCGACTGCTTGCCCCTTCTCAAAATATTAATCCCCTTTCAGACAAACTTGACCCCCAACACACACACACTCCCCTTTTCCGCTCCCATTAGGAGCCGAATGCATATCTACAGACTGAGCTGGCCGTTGCCTAGTAACCGTGACCCTCATCAGCTAACACCAGTAACAACACAACATTCATTACATCCTCTCATTTGTTGCTTAGTAATGCGACATTGTCCGAAAAGCATGTATTAATGCACTTTAGCTGAAGTTTTAAAACCAAACAATGAGAACATTAGCTGTTTTCAACAACGAGGGCATTTTGGGTAAGGCCATTTAGAAAAAAACATGAACATGAACGTACTTGGTAAATGCATAAGAAATACAGATGCTTAAAAATTCATTATACAGAAATAATGCACAAAAGCAGTGCAATAACCAACAAAGCTAACTAATCATTTCATGTGTATGCTATTTTGTTTTGCAATCTAAATGACATGTGTGTGTGTGTGTGTGTGTGTGTGTGTGTGTGTGTGTGTGTGTGTGTGTGTGTGTGTGTGTGTGTGTGTGTGTGTGAGAGAGAGAGAGAGAGTGTATGGTCTGGGTCAGTAGTGCATGAATAACAATGTTGGGGCCTGAAACTGTCCCCTGCTCAGTCCTGCACTTAACACTGAATTGATTGCAGACACCCCTTGCCATCCTGGGAGGGTCCGGGCTTTACCGCTGGAGAACAATCCCAACACACACACACATACTGTAAAATCAAACTTCTGCGTAAGACACACCAGCACTGATTTAGAAGAACAAAACACTGGCTATGTTCAGCATCTAGTGTGAGAATTTCTTTAGGCATGAAAAACACTTGTGGAAAAAATGCAGTATACAGCCAGAGAGCATTGCACTACTGTATCCCACAATGCAATGTATCCTATTCAACCTTTTATTTCTAGTATGACAAATGAAACGGAAGGATGAAAAGTTAAAGGAACAGTTTATTTAATATATAATCATTTATTCACCCTCAAGTCATTCCAAACCCATCAGACTTTGGTTAAGCTTCAAAACACAAATTAGGATATTTTTAATGAGACCAGACAGTTGAAAGTCCAGGTAACCAAAACCTAGAAGATCCAAAAAGGTCATAATGAATTTTTAAAGGAATTCATATGAATCAAGCATTTAATTGGTAAAGTCTTCCAAAGAAATATGAACGCTTTATATAATGGATAGATTTAATTTATGGGTTTACTTAAATTTATAATTTGAGTTATTATGATAGAGTGCATCAAATACGATCTGTTCATCATATAAAGCAATCGTATCTCTTCACAAGACATCTGTGAAACCACTCGATTCATATGGATTCATTTTATGATGCATTTATGATCTTTTTGGATCTTCAAAGTTTTGGTTTCCTGGACTTTTTGAAAGGAGGGAAGTTTCATTAAAAAAATAATGTAATTTGCATTGAAAAGATGAACAAAACTCTTATTGGAATGATTGTACTGTACCTTTAAGATAATTTTACATAAAATTGGCTTAGAAATGCAAAATTCTGGGATGATCTCATTTGCTTAATTAAGAATTTGGAGGTAATGTGACAACAATAAAGCATATGACTTCTTAATGCATATTGGGCACTGTTTCATATAGGCCTACTATTCAATGTATAATAACTAGTATGCCAGCAGTCCATTTGGAACACAGCCACACTTTTACTTCATCAGTTCTGGGTCAGGATGGTGGGTCAGGGGCGTCATTCGGTACCAATGCCCCCCTGTGACCCTCCCCAGAGACACCAGCAGACACACAGAGCACTAAAGCTTCCAACATGACCACAAACAAGTTCCAGTGAAGTGTGTGTGTGTGTGTGTGTGTGTGTGTGTGTGTGTGTGTGTGTACAGGGAGTGTGTTGTCCGTAGCCGGTGGGCTGGAAAGTCGCGGTGGCTGAAATCAATGCACTGGCACTTTGAGGAGCGTCCGATAGATTTAGGATGTCCCTGTAGGGTCCAAACCGCTGGAAAAAAGAAAAACAACATCCCTCCATCCCTCCGGAGCCCCAGGGATAGATGGATGCTATCTCTCCATCACCCCGGGGAACAACTGCAACACACTTGATAACCTCCATCCTGAATAACCCGCTCCACACACACACACACACACACACACACACGTATGTTTGTTCATTGGCTTTCATTGTTTTAACACTGAACTAATGATATATTACTCCAAACCATTCTGCATTTTACAGCTACTTATCAACTAAGTTAATGTAAATGATAATTAATAGATAGTTAATGTAAACAATAATATTGACCAATCAGAATCAAGTATTTGAAAGCACTACAAATAATACAAATAAATCTGTCATTGATGTCAAGTTCAGATTTCTGTCCAATTATTGTACTTTTTGTAATTGTTTTAGCCACAGGTTATATCTTTATATTAAATAATACATGTACACTAATGTTTAAAGGTTTGGGGTCGGAATGATTTTTTAATGTTTTTTAAAAATAATTCTCTTCTGTTCAACAAGGCTGCATTTAATTGATTAAAGGTACAGTAAAAATGTGAAATATTATCACTAAGTCAAATAACTAATTTCTATGCAAATATAATGTAAACTGTAATTTATTTCTGTGATCAGAGCTGTATTTTCAGCATCATTACCGCAGTCTTCAGTGTCACATGATCTTCAGAAATCATTCTAATACGCTGATTTGCTGCTCAATAAACATTTCTGATTATTATCAATGTTCCAAACAGTTGTGCTGCCCAATATTTTTGTGGAAAATGTGATGCATTTTATTTTTCAGGATTCACAGATGAATGGAAATTTCAAAAGAACAGCATTTATTTGAAATAGAAATCTTTTGTTACATTATAAATGTCTTTACTATCACTTTTTGTCAATTTAATGCATCTTCAATGAATAAAACCATTATTTTCTTTAAATAAACTTTTCATTGCTAGTGTAACTGATAAGCATTTTTAATATGCTAAAATAAAGCATCATGCCAACAGTGTGATCAAATGTCTTTTGGAGCAGATGGCAGCTCCTCTAGAGCTGAACTGTTGACCCCGTTGGCCCCAGTTATGACAGACCTACAGGATCCTGGAGAACCAGAGGAAGCATTGGTTAGAGATCTGTGGGAGCTCATCTGTCTTAGTTTAGTTAGCAGGAGAGTTTAATCTCATGAGTGTTAGAGGTGTGATGTACTGGGTAAAAGCTCAAGGCTTGCTGGTTAGATCGCCACTAGGACTGACCTATGACCATCACCACTGTGTCTCTGTGCAAGCACTTAACCTCAGGTTACTCTAGACTAGAGGGACTAAACCTGTGGTAAGTCAGCTATAAGACACTTCAGATAAAGCATTTGTTTTTACATAAAAAAAAAAATGCCATTTGAAATATATTTCGTAATATGTTTCTCACTTACAAAGTCTGTTTGTAAAATACTCAAAAGACTCAAAATTTTGGGGTCTTAAAATAAATATTTTTATTTAGCAAGGACGCATTCAGTGTAGAATAAAACATAACATAAAAGATATTTCCACACCAGAAGCAATGTTTGTGACTTGATATGCCATAGAGCAGCAACATTAATTTATGATGGGGTCAATCTCCATGGAGTAACCTGAGGTTAAGTGTCTTGATAACAGACACAGTGGTGATAATTCATAGGTCAGTCCTTGTGGGAATTGAACCAGCAACCTTCCAGATACCAGCTCTGAGCACTGACCACAACACTAAACCACACCAGACCATAAACCCTCTAGAAAACACTTAAGATTGATAAAAACAGCTCTTCTCGACACCAAAACAGCTGATCTCTCTCGAGCACAGAGCTTGATAAAACAACCTGGAATTAATTCAAACTCAAACTACTAAACATTCCAAGATAAATGCTGTTTAAAGGGTTAAATCACCACTTTCTCATCCTATGTTGTTCCAAGACTTTCTTCAGAGAAACACAAAAGCAGCTGTTCATTCAGTGACTACACAAAATATTAAAGGTCTATAAAGCTCTTTAGAAAAGACAAAAAGTGCTATACTTTATCATACTTTGATGGTGCACTTTTGTCACTATTAATTACCATCCAATTTCACTGTATGACAAAGAGCAATATTCTGTTGCAGAAGAAATCAATAAATATTGTGGTCAATTATTCCTTTAAGACTCTTAAGTCTTTCTTTACCACAGACTGATGGCGTATTTTACCTAATGGTTCGACACCTGAATGTCTGAAGCCTCTGGCAGTGAAGCATTTTAGACTCCATTGCATCATTGTGGTGACTGGCAACTCACATCCAGACAAATTTCTGACAGCAGATCTGTGTGACATAAATAATAGCCAAAAAACGATGTTTTTCAAAAGTGCAACACAACAATGGCAGTGCTTGTTGACAATAAAATGTGTTATTGTAAGTTTGGCATTGAACGAAATGCATGCATTAAGGAGAAGATAGAAATTCATGGATTTAGGAGAATATCAAAATGCATGCATTTAGGAAAATATAGAAGTGCATGCATTTAGGAGAATATCGAACTGCATGCATTTAGGAAAATATAGAACTGCATGCATTTAGCAGAATATTGAACTGCATGCAATTAGGAAAATATAGAAGTGCATGCATTTAGCAGAATATTGAACTGCATGTATTTAGGAAAATATAGAAGTGCATGCATTTAGGAGAATATCAAATACATGCATTTAGGAGAATACTGAAATGCATGCATTTAGGAAAATATTTAGGAGAATATTGAAATTATTGGATTTAGGAGAGTATCAAAATGCATGCATTTAGGAAAATATCAAAGTGCATGCATTTAGGAGAATGTTGAAAGCTACTTGTAATATGTGGATTTTATTGGGATGTGTATTTCTGGGAATCAAACCTATGGCATTTGTAAACTATTAAAAGAATGATGGGAGTCAAAGCAAAAGATTGCAAAACGACATAAAGTGAATCTGACAAGTTACGGAAAAAATTTATGTTTTCTTTTTATGCTCCAATTAAAGCATCATATCTGTGCATCAAAGGTGCACTCAGGTAAAGCAATGCAATGTCTGGAACTGACAAACCCATACACACACCTCTGGAACACAGTGTGTGTTAAAGGATCTGAACAGAACTAATCGAGGTGTAAGTAACTGGTGAGAGTGTCTGTGCTCTCCGTGTTCTGTGGTGTGACTTGCCTTTTGGGAAAAGAACTATTTCAAGACTGAACCCCCTGCACGGTGAGAAAGCCACATCTGACAACGTACAGCGCACACCACCGCTAGAACGGAGAGATGTGCTGTCATTTTTAGACAGACTTGTGTCTATCTGTATGAGAGCAAGTTTGTGGGTACAGCTGTTAGACACACTGAGAAAACCTAAACAAACATGAACATATCAGATGAGCCTTCAAAAGACAGGAGAAACAACCATCGGATCATTAGAAAGGGGATTTAGATTAAAGCAATCTGTTAACGTCTGGATAAGATTCCTGAAGCCTTAAAAAATTCACTTATGTTCATGCTCTAAGCAGATGTTTCATACCAAACTGACATGCACTAAAAAGCACAAATCACGTTATGTGGAAATTACCATGACAGAGTTGAGAAAATACACAGCATATGCTCAGATAGTGTCCACATGACA
>JAUZSZ010000134.1:23322443-23332472 GCA_034780575.1 Labeobarbus marequensis
GGGTCTGAATACTGTCCGTACCCACTATATATATATAGATATATATATATATATATGTATATAAACACACACATACAGGTACACAAACACACTCACATACATACATATATATATATATATAGGGAGAGAGAGATTAAGTGTATTACCTGAGTCTGTGTGTATCCCAACAGCGTTCAGCAGCAGCATCTCTACTAATAGCGAAACTGTAAGTTCATCTGCTTCAAGAACAGTGCAGTTATTACCTTTCTAGTAAAAAATGTCATGCAGCTTTTAAGTTGCTAAACTATTTTACTGATAAAATCGTCAGAGCAGTCCTGGTAACACGTTTGTATGTGTTTATGTTTGTGTGCGAGTGTGTGTCAGTACTGTATGTAAAGATATAAGGATTCACTCAGCTCACAATGCGATATGATTCATGGTACTGATTTCATAATATGATTTTCTCACAATTTTTTTAACAAAATGAGATTTAAGACAAATTCTAAATTAAATGGTGTCATTTTATTATTGCTTGGACAAAATGCTACACATTTCTTTGTGAAACTGTAATAGCCTATGTCAAATAACAAAATCAAATAAATAAATAACACAAAGAAGGAATCTCTTCATATAAAGAAATAAAGGTTTTGCCTGCGCTCTTTCCATTTAAAATTAGAAGTGTATTTTAATCATGATCCAAACAAAGATGCTGTATACATGTAGCATGAGCAGTTTTAATTTAAATTAGATTGCATAATTTCGAAAACTGAAGCAAAGACAGAATGGTATAACTTTAGTTTTGTGAAATTATGCTACATAAAATATCTCTTCACTAAACAGAAACATCAGTCAGGCTGAATGAAAATGCAGATTCACTCTCTGACAGCAGGTAGCGCTTATGGAACAGCGGCGATGCAGTGTTTTCTTGGTTACCGCAGTAAACAAAGCACTGCTGCACTTATGAACACTATTTTAATTTTATACTGTAAGAAGATACCATATAATCTTTTCTAAAGACAGTCAGTCCCCCTCAGAGATTCATTCATATAAACTCCTACCCTCAACTGTATCGCGATTCCTTTAACATCTCAACCAGTTTGAATCGTCACATATTTGTTTCGATTTTCAACCGGCTCAGGTGGGTATTTTATTATAGTAAGAAATTCATACAAGTGCCTCAATGACATGATGGTAAATAAATAATGACAATTTTAGTTGTAGGCAATTGTCAGATTTTCATTCATGGCAACTTGACACTGTTCAATTACTACTTCAGCATAATAATTAAGTGCAATTAAAAAGTGGTATGCAAACTGTTGTCTCTGTATTTTTTAAGTTATAAAACAACCCTGTTTTTACAGTGTGTCTTAAACATGACCTTAATGTTCTATATTTTATTAATGAAATGTTGCCTCAAACAAAACCTGAGCTCAGATTGATCCCAGGAACAAAAGGACACAGATTGATACAGAAGCTATCCATTGGCCACTTTGAGCACACAATTCACTTATCTCTCAATAGTCCTGACATTCAGGCATCTCTGTGTCAAAATCAAATATGAGTCATCCATAATCTCAGCCGGACAATAACTGACAAAAGATGGTTATCTCCACTGCTCAAGGCCACAAATCAATGACCACAATGTCATCCGTAATACTATTACAAGGATGGAATCAAGGGAGGGAGCTTTAATAGGGAAGATATCAGCATGTGAGGGCTTCTGGATTTTCCCTCGACCGAAAAAAGAACAGAAGATCTGGCGTCTATATCCAGTGATGTCCATTAATCATCTCCAGTTGCTTTTGTGTTGCGCAGTCTCAATGCACTGGTCACAACAAACTAAAGCCATCTATTATGCCTGATATTAATACAGAAAGGCCAAGATGATTTATAATGCTTTTTTTGGCGACATCGTTTGCTAATTAATAACAGCGCAATCTCCCGTCGCGTAAGACCGCCCTAGTATCATTACCTTAATTTTTTTCTAATATATTAACACATTTTCATGCACAAGCCAATACATGTTTTCCTCCACTGAGTTATTATAGATTCATCATTAAGTAGGTCACACACCAGATAAAGAGGTAGAGGCAATGCTCCAGTGGTTATTCGACAGCCTATTTCTAAGTTGGCGGAACCTGCGAGAGCAACGGTGCACTTTTAATCAAACACATACAGGATGTTTTGTTATAACAGTGAATGGGTCGAGCTAATGACATTTGTCTAGAAATTTGACACCTCCAGTTTGTCAACTAGTATAGGCAGCATGAGTCAGGCTGTTGAATAATGATGATCCATGAATCCAAATTAAGTGCTGATCTGCCCGGTAGTTATGAACGGTGTGAGGGAAGCAGGGTTCTCAGAACATTGAGGAATGAGGATTGATGTGATGTGATAGGGGAGACCGGGATTAATTGCCACGATTTTTACGCCAGTGAATATTTCTGAGAGATGCTTTTTCCCTGGTAAATTTCACACACAGTACCTAATACCTAGTAAGGAATAGTTCACCCAAAAATGAAAATTTGTGGAAAATGTGGTCACCCTAAGGCCATCCAAGATATAGATGAGTTTGTTTCTTCATCAGAACAGATTTGGAGAAGTTTAGCATTACGTCACTTGCTCACTGATGAATCCATTGCAGTGAATGGGTGCAGTCAGAATGAGAGTTCAAATAGCTGATAAAAATATTACAATGATCCACAAGTAATTCACAGAACTCCAGATTACAAATTAATGTCTTGTGAAGTGAGAAATCCATCAAGGCATAAAACTTTAAACCATTGCTTCTGGACAAAATACGAGTCCAAAAACCATGGAATTACATTCCCTGTCATCCTCTCATATCCAAGCACACCAACATTTGTTTAGAACTTTTTTAGCCTGTTTTCGCTTGGAAATGGTGCTCGATTTGTGCATATTTCCCTCCTGATTCCGTCAAGATGCCTTTTTTATTAGGGAAAGCAAAGTTAATTTAATATATATATAATTTATATAAATATATAAATGTATTTGATAATTAACTAAGACATTGACTGATAGTTTAAATACTTTTATATTTTGTTAGCATTTAAAATAGATATTGTGTTCATTTGTTTATACCCAACAGCTATTGCAAAAAAAATATTATTAATTTGGATGACAGAATTTAAAAAAAAAATCAAGTGCTAGAGAAAATAAATGTGTGAAGTGACTGAGATGCAACCCTTGTTAAAACTTCCAAGTGTGACAACTATCCCCGGTCTCCACTATTTGATACATTGAGATGTTATTCTGTTACACGTCCATGTGCTCAGGGCAATGCATGATTGCCAGATTGTCTGAATCATTAGAATAAAGAGCATCTGCAATCAAAGCATTCATGGGAAATCTCCAAGAGTGCACTCCTGTGATTCATTTGAAACCCTGAGAGTGGGCTTGCTTTACAGCACTCTCTGTGTTACTAGTTAAAAGATGAAGCATTTTATGTCCTTTCTGATTTTTGACAGCCACTTGACATGTCTGTTTACACAGATGTCAGTTTCCTTTGTCTGTCTTTTCAGATGAACAAAGCTTTATTACGATGGTGCAGGTAGCATCATCAATACAGACATAATTATTAATTATGCATATCAGTCGATTAGGAATTGTAATAGATAATCACAAAATGTTGATTAATTAATCTAATTCATTGTGATTAATCACATAAATCAATATTTGCTCAACATTACTTTATTGTGGCAAACAAGTAAATAATTGAATAGACATTAGAAAAAGTGCCTTTGCTTTATGTCCATATCAATAAGCAAAACACTAGACATTTACCTTGATAAAAAAACCAATAGTAGGAACATTTGTATTCTAAGATTATCAAGTAAAACAGTAGCTGTTACTGCCTAAAAAGGTCCTGAATTTATTGCATCTCATTCCACCTCTCGTAAATTAACTACCATATGGTTTAACAGCAATGAATTTGCACTTGATTTTGTAAGACCTAAAAGCATTAAGCATGGGCTAATAGGCAGTGGTCACATTCGAGGCTCATTGTGTTGGTCATTAGAGGATGTGTCTACAGAGGGTCTGCTGAAAGGGCATGCGTGCTAAAGCGGCAGTGATACTACTATTCCTCTTTCTGTTTTAAAAGCAGGGGAACAGATGAGCAACAGCAAGGTAGAGCGCTCGGTCGGAGTGTGTGCTTGTGTTTGTGTGTGCTTGAGGTGGGGTGGAGGTGTGAGTGAGTGATTAATGGGATCCTACAGACCATTCCAGAGTCTAGAGACCTGTGTCACTTTCTCTATAGTATTAAGATTCACAGGATGTCTGAACAAATTGGCCAGCAAAGTAAAATCAGGGGCTTCTGCAGGGAAAATGTCACCAGGGCGAAATCTGAGCAGAGTTGTTGATCTAAGAGATTCAGTTTGAAACTTTATTGGTGTAATTTGGTGAAGTATTATGGGGTGGTGTAAAAGCCTTTAAAGGGATGTGCTGAGTACAAACTGACAATATAGGGGTAATTCAATTGCATAAGGACTAATTAGTTCCACTCCCGTACTCTCTCAAGTGTTGTTCTGTACTGGAGACGTTATGTATAGATTTAGAAGAGGACATGGGGATCATTTGTAACATTTAAGAAGAGCGGTTGCTGTGCTGTAACTTTAAATTGTTGAGTAGTCTGTTGCTCAGAATTAAATTGAATTTTAAAATTCTAATTCCATTTTTAATAAATTCAATTATTATTAATTCACTTTCTTTTTAAATAATGATATAAAAAGTTTCCACAGGTATGTTTTCCTCATGAGACCAGGTAGGTTGTAATTCATGTTTCACATGCTCATACCTAAGAGTTCCACATCACTAGTGCAACACTGTATCAGGGGAGCTGCCAAGCAAGTTTACTGTGTTAGAAAAGTCATATGGAGCAGGTTATTTCATGGAAAACATGAAAATAGATTAGTTTCCAAATCCAAGTCATAACATAGTATTTTGCATGGAACTGGGTGAAAATAACTTATTTTATTAAGTGATAATCTGCCCCATGCACAATTTGTATGGAAAGGTTTTTGATTTTTTTACTGCCTCTATAGTGTTCATTTTAGCTGGAATCTGCAGTGAATTGCATATAGAGATAGGTTTTTGATGTTTTGCAAAAAAAGTCGATAGAGACACATTTTTCCAGTGAGCCTATATTGCAACTTACCCTATATAGAGAGAGAGCGAATACACAAGCACTTCCTGTATTATCTTGATTGCACATGTATTGCTGTAGACAGTGAAAGGCTTATGCTTCAATACTTCAAACTATAGAAATCTAAAGCCACTTTGTAATGTCTATTCAGTGGTTCATCTGCTGCAGTCATATAATGTTAAATGATCTTTATTAAGGTTTTTTTTGTCAGCAGATATAATTGTGACTGCTGTGCATATTATATAATTAATTGGCATGTCATGTAATTAATATTATAAAATTTTTTGATTGACCACCCTAAAATAAATAAACACGTATGAACATGCTCTATGTATGCTTTCTGGAGCTCAGCAGAAAATTAATGTGTGATCTCTTTTTGGTAGTCTCAGCAAAAACAGTTTTTAACCTGATATTACTGGGGGAAACAGCTGGCAGCCCATCCCCCACACGCTGAGGGAGAGTGGGAGAGAAAGAGAGAGACCACATGCTGTTATACAATCCTCTCTCTCTAACCTTGCTCTCGAATGCCACTCACATGGAGAACATTTGCCTGCCCTTCATGATCCAGTTTATATTCTCATTCAAGCAAATCCCAAGGACTCTCATTTACATAGTCTTCTTAGTTACACAAATTAGTGTAATGAAATAAGTTCATTATTCAAAGTTACAAATCAAACTGGTTTTTCATGAAAATGTGAGTTCCCAGTGTTTGCGATTAGTGTTAAGAGTGGTTTCAGTGGCATTGCTAAGGTGTTGCTAGGATCTTTTGAATGGTTGCCTGGCTGTTGCTTACTACCTGAGTCAAAAGACAGCCTTGGGTTATTGTCTAGGATAATAAATCTATGATTTTTCCACAGGTTTTATCGGCCTCTGGATGAAAACCGTACATCTGATCGCTTTAAAAAGTTACAATAAGCCACACAATTTAATGTATAATTCATGTTTAGAGCACAAAATATGTGGATTGAATTACACACTAAAGCTTCAGGCAGAAAGAGCAGAAGAAAAACTAAATTTCAGAAGAAAATGCAAGTGCTGTTTGCTCTGCACCACACTGCTGAAGTCTGCCCACAGTCAAAAGAACCCATCCCCATATGTCTACATATTCTGGTGCCAAGATATGGCTGGGGACCCCATGGGCTCAGAGTTGTTACACTCTGTCTATGGGATTTTTATGCTTGTTTTATCATCCGCCGGGTGAAAAATGTAAGTCTGATCGCTTAGAATAGTAATAGCATACCTCTCCACTATAAGCTTTGCAATTTAAGGTATCATCCATGTCCGTAGCACAAATGTTGTAGGAATGAGGCTGTGGCTAGGGTGCTTTAGGTGGTTACTAGGCAAGTGATAGGCAGGGTTGTTGAGGTGGCTGTTGGGGTGTTGTTAAGTGTTTACCAGGCTGATCTATTTGGTTCCTTTTATGTTGCAAGGGTATTGCTTAATGGTTGACGACCCAGCATAAGTCTATTTTTATGTAGTTGTAAATCATAATTCTAATTCTGAGCCTGAGAGATGCTGTGTAATCATTCATGTCTGTAGCACACATAGCTTGGGACAGAAGAAGAAAAGAAACAAATGTTTATAACCTTGCTCATCTATTATTATTGAGAAATAATAGGGCTCAGTTTTATTTCTTTTCATATAAATTATTACAGTGCA
This sequence comes from Labeobarbus marequensis, assembly GCA_034780575.1. Classification (NCBI taxonomy): domain Eukaryota; kingdom Metazoa; phylum Chordata; class Actinopteri; order Cypriniformes; family Cyprinidae; genus Labeobarbus; species Labeobarbus marequensis. Next base: position 23,329,246 of record JAUZSZ010000134.1, read on the forward strand.
GATTATATATTAATGAACATGCAGTTCTTTACACAATACTATGGTGCATGAATTGTAAACTAATGCAATTTAACTTTGCATCACATATCCAGCTCGATATGTATGGCTTTTCTGACATAGTAAAATTGCTTAGTCGCCCCCTGGTACAGAATCGCACTTGTGATACAGAGTGCTCTGGTATGAATCCTATGAAACACGAATCATGATAAAAGAGCTCAAAGACTTTTGGAGGCAAATTAAATGGTATGAGTGCTTCAGCAAATGCATCTTTATCTCACCTTTGCTCTTCTTAACATTATCGGTTAGGTTTAAGCTAGGGTTTAGTGTAGGTTGTATGTTATTTTCAAATACAACAGAGCATTGTACGACATTTTATTAAAGTGCTGTGATATGAACAGCACCAACATATTTTAAAAATGCTAGATTCATGTTCATCTGTTGAAGAGAAAACTAAACACACCTTTAGCACCACTCACTAGACATTTCACATTAAAAATGTCATGAAATGTACGAGAAGCAACATAATATCATTTTTCTGAAATGTCACCACAGGCACGTATTTCCAATGAGCTGCTCATTCTGTTTCATTATTTAGCATTGAAAACTCCTAAGAAAGATCAGAGCAGACATGAAATAAGCATTCTCAGTCATGCTGGTTAATGACAGTTCTTAAATATTTGCATGTGAGATTACTTATGGTCTTTGGGCCAGGGGGAATATTTACATCACACCTCTTAACAGAGACTTTCCAAAGCCTCATACAGTGTGGAAAATGTGCAGACATAGTTGGGAAATATTCTTTAGCAGTTATGAACATTCAGAGGATTTTCTTTTTGTACATACAAACAAATATGATGATGATGATAATGACAAATATGTCAAATTCATAATATAAAAAATGGTTTAGTTGATTTTTATCACATAGCCGCTAGTGTAAGCATAATTTAAGTTTAGAGTCAGGAAGCGTTTTTATTTTCCAGATCTCCAGGGGCCAATAGCATGTTTGTCTTGCTTTCATTATAAAGCCCATAATATGAACTGGGGGTTTATTTATTTATTTACTTATTTTTAATTTAATTTTTTTATTTTTTGTAATCAAGGCAGTAATGATGTTGTTCTTCCACTATAATATTTCAAACATGATAGGAAGATATGTAATCTTTCAGTTCTTTCAGTTTCTTCTTTTTAATTATGCATGTTAAAGAGAATGTTTTGCTGCTTATTAAGCTTCTTTAAAATAATGGCTTTTGCATGTCCACAGTGTACTGAGCTAATTGCAAGATAATTGTAATAATAATCATATCAATCACACTGCAGAATTACACTTCTCATCTTGATATTTCCAACTCTCGTAATATACTTCCTGAAACATGCAGCTATCTCTTTTAACTCTGTACTTATCAAAATGCCATCTGCCTTCACATAATAAGCTGGGCTGTGAGAGTATTCACAGTATGTCTTCTCAGAGGAGAAGAGACGGAAATTGTACACAAGCCCGGTGATAATGATATACGCAGCATGCAGGATTAATTGCACCTCAGCTTCATTGAAACCCTTCCATAACACTGTAACCATCCTTTCTAAGAAGAGAGGAGGCCCAGGCAAGGGTGCACTGAAACCAATTATAACATTCATTTTGCTCTTCAGTTATTTAAGAAAGTCATGCATTAATTACGCAATGGAAAAATATGGCTCATTATTTCCACTTTATAGAGATGACTTCTCCCTTCAGGCTACAAGGGATTAAGGCTCCTCCAGCCTGTTGAGAAGTCATCAATGCCTAGTTAAAAAAAGTTAGCAATTTTTATTAATTAATGAATACTTTTATTCGTTCATGTATTTTCTTTTGTTTTTTTTATACTCCAGAAATTTAAATCCAATTTACTCCAGCCTGGTCATTCACACCAACAACAGTAGGTAAAATTAATCTGGCTTTTTTTTTTTTAACACAAGAGAAATTTGAATGTTTGTATGGTCTGGTCTTGTGTAGCCTTTCTGTGCTCCTGTCAGACAAGCTTGATAAACAGGTACTTGTTCTGGCTTTAGAAGTTACGTAACCTCTGCGGGATGTGGTTACGTATACACTGAGCCAAATGTTGTATTCTCAGCTGTATGAGATAAATAACATCTTGACCCTTAATTACAGGGCTTAGGTCCAAGTTTGAGTCAACATAGCAGTTACCCCCACATAGCTGCTGATGAGAGGTAGTTTTTTTAGACAGAGCAACTTGGCAACAGTGTAGGCTGTTTTTCAGCAAATGCAAAGAAGAACACAAAGTATAGAGAGGGAAAGAAAAGAAATCAAACACAAGAAAAGAACAATAACTGAGAAAGTGTCTGGCTGTCTGTCTGTTTTTCAGTATGTCTGTAATTCTGTATCTGCCTGTTATTTTGTATCTGTCTGTCTGTCTATCTATCTGTCTGTCTGTCATTTTATCTTTCTAGCATTCTGTCTATTATTCAATATTTTTTCCCTATTGATTGTTATCATTATGTCTACATATACATATTTTATCTGTATATACAACAATGGATAGATCAGTTTACTATTTCAATTTGGCCATGAAGGTTTATCAAGAAGTCCAATAAGAAATAATCAGATTTTCTACTCTTAGGATTGCCCAAATAGCAGTAGTAGTGATCACAAACAGTTAACACTTCCACACACAGGTCATGCTCTATCTGCCTAGCATCAACACATTGACACTGGCACTTCACAGGTTGATATGTCCGCTAGTGAAACCTTTCAGCAAGGGGCTTTAGTATTTATCACTCCTGCTGACCTAGTAGTTTTTGGTTACTATACCATAACACTGGAGAACAAACCCAGGTGTGATCAAGATAGAAAAGCAGGTTAAAGCTTTAAGATTATCTGCCTAGTGGTGTTTCCTGAGCTCAGAGGAATATTTTTTAATTTTTTCTCAGTCGCTTTGGTGCATTTCTCAGAACTGTAATGAAATTCTCAAACTACTTGTTCAACCTCCACATCATCTAGTCACTAGTGCACATCATAAAAGCAGTTTCTCATTCTTTTTAACAAGTTGCGATTGCTTTGGTGCATTCATGCAACTGATTATGTACATTTGTCTACATTATCAGTTGCTATTGTCATGTTGCTCAAAGTGTATTATATAGTTCTCTGTGCTATAATCTTACCTCTCAAAACATCTAGTCATTAGTTCATCGTATAAGTCATTAAATGCAAAATGGTTGATCTAGTTGTCATA
>JAUZSZ010000134.1:23441966-23452443 GCA_034780575.1 Labeobarbus marequensis
TCATTCATGACAGGCTGCATGGATGGGCAGGGAGTTTTTGCCCAGAACAGAACCATACCGCCAAACCAAACTTTATGTTAAGTATATATCATTTTGACGATAGTGGTCCTGACAGAATTACGCTGTATTGATGTGCGCATGCCCAGTAGTGCCATACGTATCCCTTCTAGCCTTAACCCACAAAAACGACTCCAGAAGCCTTAAAGTACGGGTGAACCAGTTGCTGCCGACTTTATTTCAGTGTAGTGACGTATTTCCAGCAGAAACGGAATACTGAATAGAGAGCAGGGTTTCATTTTAGCGCTCCTCTTCTCTGTCTCTGTCACTTAAGTACATCTTTATATGTAATTTCACAATTATTCCAGAAACGTTAATTTGACATTATTATAAAGTGTACTTTTTAAAACTTTCCTATTATAAAAATTATTAATATTATCTGTAAGTGAATTTAGCATCACAATATTATAATATATATTCTGAGATTTTCAAAAAATATATATATATATGTTTAACTTGTTACTAAATTATTAGTATTTTTGAAGAGTAACTTTAAATGAGTGTTGAGATGAAGGCGAAGTTAATCCAAATGCAAAAATAAGGTAATGCACAATTAAATTAGTTCAATATAATACAATTCAATATTGGATGTAATATACACAATAACAATGACAAATAAAATAAAACCTCTAGTATTGCCCACTTTTTTCCAAAAACATTTTGATATCCAACAAAAGCCATTCCAGCTAAAAATGCTTAATTTGGCACCACTTACCTGCCTATTGTAAATGTTTCATTAGATTTGAGTTGCATTAAACATGAATGACCTCAGCTGAATCTCTAGGAACATCAGGAACACCAAGTTATAAAAAGTAATATGATTATAACATAAACAAGAATGCAGTGACCCGAATGGAGACCAGCAAGGTAAACTCACCTGCCAATTTTAGCCACTGTTTTCATTACATACAACTTTAAGAGTTATATTAAACATGAATTACCTTGGCAAAATCCCCGGGACATTAGAAATGCCAGGTTATTAAAGTAACGTTAACAAGCTTATAATTGTAGGTTTATCAACCCTAGCTTCACCATACACTCAAACTGAGTTTTCTCAGCATTCCTCATGATGGACCTGTAGCACAACGACCAGACAATGCTTCACCTGTGCCCTGATCTTTATTAGAAACTGAGAGGGGGAGATGTTTAATACAAATGATAATACAATTATCACCAGACAAACAAAAAACAACCAGTCTGCGTTGAGAAAAAACATCTTCTAAAATGAACATGTCGCTATTTAGCTTAGCCGCTAGATGCCAAAATAACACATTAGATTAAACTATTTGCGCATATAACTCGATATATTGCGTTTGAATCCCTTGTTTGGCTTGCATATTGGAGCAGGGGACCAGGCATTAACGATACGATGGACATCGCTGATTCTTACTTGGCAGATTCTCGGAGACATCTAGTAAATACTGACATTTTGGGCGACGCAAAGGAAAACCGGAAACTGATATCCCTACTTCTGGCGATAGCGGAAGTTCGTCGCTACGCTTGTGCACAGAGCCAATTGAACCTCCAATTATTTTGTTCACACAAGGTTATCTAACTGATAACCATTTGAATTGTGACCTCATTATAACCTTACGTCTTGGCAGAGAGCACAGATCTATCCAGCAGCATACAAACACCTTTATTAGGAATAACATGCAGGATTTATTTTCCCTGGCCCGAGCACTCACAGCTGGGTATATTTGCTTTTCCTTGTTTCCTTCAGGAAGTTGTAATTGCCAGTTCACTGTGTTTTACTGGCTAATGTGTTTAAATCGGCATTAGATGCCTGATTTCAAGGTCTGCCTCGCATACAAAGTGCCATTCAAAGTCCCGTATTGGCTTGACGAATGTCACTTCAGCAAAGCATGTGGAATTGGTTGTTTTGTTTGGATATTTTATAATGCTAAAACCAATGTAATATGTTTCCAGCCTTTTCCACAGTGTGTTTACAACAAAATACAGTAAGTCTAGATATGTATTTCACTTAATATGATTCACATTATAGTTTCCTCATGTGTGCATATGCAGACTTTTAATTTTTTTTATTAATTGAATCTTGAATTATGCCAATCATGTAAAATTATGTACCAATTATATCTTTGCAGTATTTCCATTAAAAGATATTTCTTGCAATACATTTTAAGGACCAAGTAAAAATAGTTAAAAAGGACATAAATTTTCTCTCTTAGTTTTCTCATTGTTTTGACATTTAGTTTTGTTACATTAAGTAAGAGGTCCATACTGATGTATCTCAATATTTAGTGCAAGAAGATTTTAGCCAATGTTTAGCCTCAAAGGAGATAGTTTCATCCCTCTTCATCACACAAATACGATAGCAAGCCCCAGAATACTTTGTAAGCCCTCATCTTTTTAATTTCCTTTGGGACGGCATAGGTTCACCTAGGTGAGGTTTTAAACTGGTGAAAGTGTGGGTGGGATCGGATATTATCTTCATTAGTGGAGCATATCCCAAAGGCTCTGGGCTTGCTGCCTTTTTTTTTCCAAATGTCCCTCTTAACACTCCCTCTTAACTTAATGACTTTGAACTTGTGCAATAGCAATTGATTGTTGTCTTCTTCCAGGCACCCAATAATGAAGACCTTGTTTGCGATTCTTTATGAATTCTAATGAACAAACTCTTTCATGCTTCACCTCTTCTTTGTAGATCACATTCTTTCTCTATTAGGGTCTATTGATTGATCAAGGCTTGTAATTTTATTCATTAATATTAAAATAGGCCGTTGGGTTAATGCCATTTATTGATGTGTGAGGTGAATGCAATTCATTCTGCATGTGAGTGTAGTTTTATGCTCTTACAGCAGCAATTTCTGTATCTTTGGAGTTGTTTGTAGCTCTGGTATTCAAAGTGTGCATCTAGAAATGACACATACAGTGTGCATCAAAGGCTTGTGGCACCTTGGTTTTTTTATATTTAAAACCCTTTCTCACTTAGTAGTAGTACCATGTACCACTGTTGTATATTGTACTAAATGAGCAAGAGGCAGTAAGAATTCCATTGTACCGGCCACATATGGCCAGTAAAATACCTTGAAAACATTTGCCAGATGTCTAAGCCTGTCTAAGTTTTGTAACTCTAACTAGTGACAACTGGACTCCAGTGATCCAAAGACACATAAAAGCAAAAAATGCAGTTTACCGGCAAGAAAAGGGAATTAGAAGATAGTGGGGAAAGTTAATTAAGGGTCAGAACTGTAACACAATTTTTTTTTTTTTTTTTGGTTTATCATATGGTTTTACTAATATAATTTTCTGTAACAGTCAAACATTTGGATACTTCTACTTTTTTCACATTTTAGCAGAAATGGAAGTATGAAAATTACGCAGTGAAAAAAGTAAACAAAACTGTCTTTAGCCATTTCAATATAACACTTATTTACATTGATAACTGCTTTCCACAGTCTTGGCAATCTCTCAGCCAACTTTATGAGGTAGTCTGGAATGCTCTTCTTGGACTGTAATGAAGGAATTCTGATATACTGGACACATGCTGGCTTCGTTTTCTTCACTTCATTCCAAAAAAAAAAAAAGTTTCTGTTTGTTCAAAGAATTGAATTGAAAGAAACTTATACAGCTTACAAAAGTTAATTTAGGCCGTTTTAGCATAAGCTATAAGGTCATGAAAAACATATATCCAGTTAGGCGTGTCTAGACATTTGACTGTAATGTATACTCAGTGCCAACATGACATCAGTGTAGTGATTAAACGTTGAAACTAAAATGCTCCTTTCATGTTTAATGTCTTTCAGGTCGACTTTACGCCATGCAGACGGGAATGAAATTAGATAGCAAAACTCCAGAGTGCCGAAGGTTTCTTGTGAATCTAATGGATCAGTTGGAAATGGTAAGTCCTAAATAGGTTCATTTCTTTTTTAAATTAATATCTTACATTAACTCATTAAGCACACTTATTCAACTGATGTGAACTATTTATAACTATTTACTTAAACGGATCTTGTAAAAATGTACTGCCTTATCTTGCAGTATGCTGATATTTACAGATAACTATAGATTCATAATTCTAGACTCATACTTCTACTAGTTTTGATTTCTTTTGTGTGTGTGGCATTAGCAAAAAGTGATAAGTGACCTTTCATATTAAGGCCACTGTATTCACATCACCGTTCACAAGGCTGAATTTATAGGTCTCCTCAGAAAGGGAGCAGGAAGCTACAGAAAAAACTTCGCTTTTATGCTTAGGCGCTGTTATAGACATTTCGGGAAGCAGTTAGGCGAGAGTGGAGACCCTGCTGTCTCTAGAGCTCGCTTTTACTATCGCCTCAGCTCAGTTCATTAAATGTCACAGAAACAGGAAACAACAATCTGTGGAGACCCAGATCCTGGTGGGCACATCCGGTCAAAAGGTCTGAAGCATACAGTTTACTGAACTGAATTTGTGTGAAAGGATGATTCTCTGCTCTTTAATTACAATCTGAATCTGTCATTCAGGGGTTTATGTGCAAGAAATCTACTACATAAAGAGAGAAATCCATGTATCTATTAAACTTAGAACTTTAGCTGTATAGCTGTTGAAAGATTATGTATAGGAATTGTCAACTTAAGTGACCTTGTTCTTTTTGTCTGTAAAGAAGTGTTTTGCAGTGTCTTTTTATAAAACTACAGTGGTTCAGGCATGACTGTTATTGAAATCAGTTTCTCAACCCAGAAATGTTTCACAGTCCTGTTCCTAAAAAAAAAAAAGCAGAATGCAAATAAATAATTGTGCATAATTAGGATGGTAAGGTCAAACTGTTAGGTATTTCAGCACAAATTCATCTGTCAGCTAGCAGAAGCTAGACAAATTACGTAGATGCCAGCATGGACAGGTTCCTCCATCCTCAAAAAACAATGAACAAAATTAGACAAGGAAAAAGAAAACATGACCCAGACTACAATAAATACAGGTTCACTTGAGACACAGGTAGACATGATTTGTGCTGACCGAAATGTGTTTTATACAGTGAATTATGGGCTGCCTAGAGCTAGAAACTGTTGAAATATCTGTCTTCTGAAGCATTTATATAAATGACTTGTAAGTCTACTAATTCTCAGTGTTAGATGTCTCGTAGACTTGCACATAGAAGCAGAATGTGCGCGATAAGGTTCACTTCACCTATATCATCCGCTCGTGCTAAATATCAGCATGTGTCTTGGCCAAAAAACACATAGTACCTTCTTCGTTTTTCTTAAAAGAACAAGCTTCCTTTAGTAAGAGTGTTAAAATGACTCCAGTGTTTCTTTTTTCCATAGGGATTTTGGGTAAACCCCATGGAATCGGTGTGCAGAGACAAGATCTAGTTTCAAGGCTTTGATTTAGTGTGCACTGGCAACTGAAAGCGTTCAATCTTTCTTTCTCTCTATACTGTTTTTGCATGCTTCCTTCCGACTTATGTTTTTATATTCTTCTGTGATGCAGCACAAGTGATGTACTGTGCCTTCGCAATGCTTTTTCATAGAATAGGTAAACATTTCATTAAATGAACAGTGAGTCCATTCAGGCGCCCAGGTTCCACCTGTTGAAATGTAACCAGTCGTATTTGCTACTGATTTTACAAGGAAACCTGACGCTCTCTAGCAGACTGTAACATCACAGAGAGGAAGGCAGAGCCCGGGGGCCGCCGACTGGCTGAAGCTTTGGCGGTTGGGTGCTGGCCATTCCAAACCTAAGTAAAAGTCTGGGTCACTGCTGTCTTATGTGTTACACTGGTTTGCTGAGATCAGGTTTAAAGCTGCAAATGTGCTGAAACCTGCCATTCCATTTGATGTTGCAATGAAATTAAATTTTTTTTTATGCAGGACCATCTCAAAAATTGCTTATGTTTATATAATCACAGTTTAAATGTATTTTAAATGAAGCTACACCACATTTATTGTCAATGTACCAGCCTGGAGAAGGATAAAGCCTGAAAACCGAGGCCAGGAAAACCAATGGATATATTCAGATTTGCTGCTGTCTCAGTATTATTAGAAGTGAGGAACGCATAAGCCTGCTTTGGTCCACGCAGTGCTATTGTCTGTTGCATTTCAACCGTTTTCTGTGAATTATGAGTCTACATATTCATTCGCCTGGTGTCGCAGAAAGGATCATAATAATAGCTGGGTGAATGAGTCCACTAATTGCGCGTGGGCAACCCTCCAGAGGGACCCTCTTTTGCAACAAAAATATTAATTACACTAGGCTTCTGGAGTGGAATCAAAGTGGCCGATGCATCTCCGGAATTAATGAGTCATGCTACGGAAACTAGGGCTTTAGAGAGTAATCATCTAGAATCTGTCAGAAATGATGCGGTAAACACTCTTTACGGTATCGCCCAAGCTAAAACATGCTAAAATGACCTTAAGATTAGATTACCATTAACATCAGTGCTGCACATGGAAAACTAACTTTCTTTGTGTTTCAGATGAAGCAGGAGCTCAGCGACAATGAATCCATCTCGCAGGAAATAGTTGGCAACGCCCACATAGAGAATTATGCCTTGAAAATATTCCTCTATGCAGACAGTGAAGATCGATCAGGACGTTTCAATAAGTAAGTCAGGGTCTGGACTGGATTAGTCCCCAAATTGTTTAGACTGTTTAAATGCACAGACCTTAATTACTGTTTCACCGAACTGCGACACAAAATAATCCCACTGTCAGCATTGCACATGCAAGGAGTGAGTAGCAGGCTAAAATTAGCAACAAAGCTGGTTCTGTGCAGGGCAGTTGCTTGGGAGTGAGATGGCATGGATTAGTCAGGTGTAGCGTTACAGGTCACGGCAGTATAATGAAGCTGTTGTGGACAGTGACGTCATAAGCAGTGCAGTGCTTGTAAAGGGTCCAGGAGCTGAATACCTGGCAGTGACTCAGGCCTCAGGTCATACAGACTGGCACTTCCCAAGGTATTTGAAGTGAGTTTAGTTGTAGCTAGATAAACCTGAGTACACATTTCTAAAATGTTTACCAAGTAGTCATAAAATCTCAGAGAAATACATGCATTCATAAGCGATGCAGTTGCGCAAGAAAAACCTCCAGTAGTGAATTGCTAAGAAAGTCTTGGGTTGCTGCAAGAAGAACAACAGGTTCCCTCTGTGGCCTCAAATGGATAAACTTTGGCATTTCGTACCACATTTGCCCTTATGCTCTTTATCCTCTTCCTGCTGATGAGATTTAGAGTGAAGATCTATCTTACTGTAGGAAGCTGTCAGTCCAGCATACACTCCCTGTCCAGAGGCCACTCTTCAGGATGTATTCACATACTTAGGGTTTGTTCGAACAGTTCAAAAGGTGAATCATTGTGTACTTTATGGTTTTATTTTTAAAAGGTACTGCAGTTCGTGACATTTATCCTCTTTCTGGAAAAACAATACCGGTATTGTCAGCAGGTTCCTTTAGGTTTTCTTGAACATGAATGTATAATCGTAACCCTAAAGATTTAATAGAGAGTGAGTTTTTTTTTTATCTCATAATGATCATGTAATGCACTGTGCTGAAAAATTTACTTAAAGAGACTTTAAATGAATCACTGCTTATTTTCATTTAAAGAGGATAGTCATACTTGGTATAGTATGTTCTAGGAAGTTTGAACATTGGTGTGTTTGACTACAGCAGAAGTTCGATTATGATTAATATGTCCCAGGATGGTAACAGGGAGCTGTTGTATGAGAATAACACCATACCTGACTTTCAGGGTCATTGCATAAGTTTTCATAGGAAATTAAAAAACACCTACCTAAGCCTTTGATAATTGACATTTAAGTAAGAAAACTACTTTGGAGTCCATAGCAAAAAAACAATGCTGATGATATCATAAATGCATGTTTAATGGCACCATGTGTGAAGAAATAAAATTGCTTTTGGAAAGAGAAAACTAAAATAAAAAAAAAAAAAAGATTATGAGTCAGGATTACCAGAAGTGAACAGTCTCTTTAGCTTCAGATGTTCTTGATTACTTAGAAAAATAACACACTATTTGACAATATTACATGTTACAAAGATTTCTATTTAAAATAAAAGCTGAAAGTCACATTTTCAAAAATATTAAGCAGCTTATATGTTATAGTGATGTAATATATTTAAATACAAAAGTTGTTAATATATTACAATATTACTGTTTTTTTCTTTTTTAAATAAAGGTAGCCTTTGATACTGACCCCAAATATCTGAACAGTAGTATGTGTGTAATATCCAGATGTTCCAAGTTTTACACATCTGCTTTGAGACATACAATTGGTTGTACTTTGAGAAATTAATTGACTCTAGTGTTAACAGTTTAACGTGTCTTTTGATCACAGGAATATGATCAAGTCCTTCTACACCTCAAGTCTCCTGTTTGATGTGTTGAGTGTCTTTGGTGAATTATCAGATGAGGTGAGTCACTGTGGGTTGTTTCGTCCTCTACATTGTCAACTGGGTAGGTATGTATTTTGACGCCAATGCTGGTATGACAAGGTTTTGTTGAAGGTACATAAATATGGGCCTGAGATGTGTTTCTTGACACAGTCCCCTCTTGTTTCTGATGGCACACGGACAAGCTCGCCTAATTTAGTGGAACGTGAAAACGTCTAATGGAATCAAATACGTCATTAGAGCCATATTCTTGTGTTCAAATCTGAAAACTGCTACAAAAACATGAAAAGGTGGAAATTAATGGGAAACTATAAAGCTGAGCCCAAGGACTGACAATGCCTCACCAGACTCAATGTACACAGAGGTTTTGAGAGGCCAATTCTTGGCAAACTTGTGCCTGGAAAGTGTTGCTAATCCACCAGTTCAATCTGTGTATTTCCAGTGTGCCTATTAGACCATCCCTACTGGTCACCATGGCCGCAGATGTCTCTTTTATACAGAGGGAAGTGACCTGTGTCCGAAGTTGGACAATGTTTCATTGAGTGTTCTTCGCTCCCTAAGGGCCAGACATTTTCCTACTGTAGAGAGCTCATTGGATTGACTGTTGAAACAGTGTGCCTTCTCTGTGTAACACTTACCCAGACAATGAGCTCTCAGAATCACCCTCCATTACTGTGCTCTTTCTCTCCGACAATGCCACAAGGAGTTGTGCCATATTAGATTACATGAGGAAAGGGAACTTTTTAGTGCTAGACTTAAGAGGAATCAGTTCTGATGTATGTAAAAGTAGACATTGAGATGTAAAGGGGCTTCAAGAGTCTGCGAGACCCTTTTAATGGATTTGAGTCGGTGGTGTAATTACAGGTTTCAGCACGCTTCAGACCATTGAAAATAAAGCCAACAAAATAAATAATTACAACTCTTAGATGAATAATATGCTAAATGCATTGCATTAGTTTTTCATATTCCAAAAGACTGGTTGATATAAAGTTCTGACTTTAAAATAGCTGTTACACATTCCACCTTGAAACATATATGTGTGTATGTGTGTGTGTTACATATAGTTAACATATAGTTCTATATTAATTTGCTAGGACTTTGTATCTGAGATATCACCCACAGCTAGGCTAATAAACTATAATATTTAACTGAATAATTGTATATTGTGATTATTATTGCATGTTCAGTCCAGGTATTGCCAGAGGCCTGCTAGAAGGTCTGCAGGTCATTTGGAAGAAAAATTGGAAATCAGAAAATAAGAACTTAAAATGTATGTTGAAAATAATGTTTAAAGTAATCATTTTTAATATGCTGCTTTTAAAAAACTATTTATTGTGAAAGTGGTTTTTTTTTTTTTATTAAAACTGTCTAACATTACACTATTAGTGGTTAGAAAGTAAATATCCTGTCAGTTTAATACAAAGTAAATATTTTCCAGATAAATAATAGTAAAATATAAAAGTAATTTTTATTTTATGTCTTTAGTTTATAATATTGCGTTTAATATTTTTTCTTTTTAAGTGTACATGAAAATATATAGCTGACTTTATGTTCTCAGGAAGGGGGCCCATTTGCAAGGGTTGCATCTTATTTGTGGGTACTTAACATTAAAAATTTTGAAAACCCCTTATTATTGTTTATTTAATGAATATCGGTGTCTTTTAACATACTGAATATGCCATTCAAGGAATTAAACTATTCTTCATGCGTAACAGCCCATCCATTTCAGTGCAAGCTTTCCAAGTCTTAGTGCTTTATTCAAAAACAATGCAGAATATACCATCATTAAACTCACATTCATAAGTGCGTGTACCATAATCATAGTCAAGGGTGAATCATTCATCAATCAGTGTTTATCCATGTCATATCCAGACAAAATCCTGACAAACAAATAAAATCTGCTCTTTTAGCACCTATTCACACCTAAGCACCTAAAGTTCGTCAATTGAGCATTTCTTATCTTAATGATTCACCGATTGACTTTCCCATTTTTCTCTCCTATCCAGAATATCCAGCACAGGAAGTATGCAAAGTGGAAGGCAGCCTACATCCACAACTGCCTGAAGAATGGTGA
>JAUZSZ010000134.1:23559947-23571591 GCA_034780575.1 Labeobarbus marequensis
AATAAAGAACATAAAAACTTTTATAAGGACACTTGCTCATAAATAAAAATACACCACCTAATCTAACGCAAGGATTATGCATTTTACAGTTCTACTGTCAGATTCCAGTGAGAGGATTAACAGCAGTCTTCTCAAAGTCTGTTTGTCAATGAATGCTGCATGGTGCAGCAGTCCTAAAAGGATTTGGAGAAGCATTATGTCACATTCTAAGCCAGTTGGATATAATTTTCACTTGAAGGGAGAGTCCCTGTCTTTTTAAAGTGCTATCCCATTTAAAGGCATTATGCGGTGAAAATGCCTAATCTCCCCGAAGTTCACCGCAGGACACTGCAAGACCGCAAACAAATAAATAAATATATAAATGAACAACGAATAAAGAATAAAATAGAAGCAGACCTGGAAAAAAGTTTTTTTTTTTTGGCTAAAGTATGTTCTTGAAATATTCTGAGTCATGCTCTTTAACACTGATTATCAGCTGCCTGGCTGTTTAACTCCTGCCAAAGTTACAGGGTTATAGCAATAAACAACTAGGGTAGTTCAGTCAAGCTTGTCCATTTACCGCTCCCCCCTTTTTTCAAAGGGATGGTTTTGCAGTCCAAAGCCGCTTATGGTGTGATCTGTTGGTTCAAGCACAAAGATCTGGAACTTCAGTAGTTTAAATGACTCGGAAATAATTAGGTGATATGTATGTGATTGCAGTTTGCATACTTAAGCTAATGGACTCTTTGGAGACAGACAGTGTTACTAGATCATGTAGCTCACTGAGGTGCACCTGGGCACACCGGGCAGTATGTTCCAGAGATTGGGTTCCACCTTTTGTCTACTCCCTCATGACATCACAGCCATGATGCTGGGGAGGTACACAAGCCAGATCTCATTTCCCTGAGTCCAAGTGGCACAATTTTTTGTCCTTTGTAGGACAGACACTGAATAATTCAACAGGCTGCTAATTGTTTCAATTCAGTGGTTATAGAGGTTACAGTGACACATTCCTTCTGCTAAAACAATCGTGGTCAATCTCACAAACTTTATTTTGCACCTTATTTGTATTTGCTGTGCCGTCATGCACCTAAATTTTGCTTACACCTTGCTTGGTTGTCTCAAGAGGAACTTTACTGCCATAGGGGAATTTCAAGTGTGCATAAATACCACTACTCTTGCAGAGGAGGAGAGGTTGCTGAGTTGATTTTCCACTGCCCTTGTTACAGCTATCCCAACTCATTAGTGATGGAGGCAACTTTTACTACTCCAACTGGCTTTATCATCTGGCACAGAGCAGATGAGAACAAGTCTGAAAATAGACTGAAGTAAGGATACCACAATAAAGTCTTCTGTTTTAAAGGAACTGGCACATGTATATTCAAAGCAATTATTCAAGCAACCACAACTGTATGCGGGAAGGATCTCAATAGCTGTTCTTTTATAGAATTTACTATAACTACCTGAATGGAAATTTCTGAGACAATCCTGAGTTATGGCCCACTAATGCTATCCTCACATTACCTTTTCCTTCACTCGCTCAGGACTTTTGTCTTTGCAGTTTATCTCAGCTCCCCGGAAGATTCACCTTTTGCTCATCCAGCAACTTTTACAGTGTGATTTTGGTCTGTGTTAGCAGGACTGGAGGATGTATCACCCAAAATGTGTGTGAGTCAGCCCCCTGGAGTGTCATACTGACTCCTCATTAAGAATCCAAAGTTGAATCTTGGGCAGACGACTCATCCAGCTCCACATGCAGCCGGGTGAGAGGCCAGTGCAGAGACACAGGCCTGCTAAAATCATGTCCAGATGGTCAGCGGAGGGGAGTTCTACACATCGGCAATATCGCAATCACATTCCAAGGACACCGGACTTCCATAATGCACCGTTCAACAATAGTTATAATGCCTTCAAAGCCTTCTGAAATGAGGAAAGGGGAGGATCAATAGGAGTTCATGAAAAGACAGCCGTACTTGCAGTTCAGACAGATAAACCAGTCTTTCAAAACTATATAGAGGAGAGGAAAAAGCCATTAAAGCAAAGGTGAAGTATTTTTAACACTCTGTACAGGAGAGCCTAAGCATTTATGTGCGCACTGGAGAGAGAAAGCATGCGTGGGAAGCATCTACAGCCATCTCGAGACGGGGTGAGGAGAGTGGGTGACTGTTCCTGTGTGGGAGGAGAAGGCATGAATACCATGCAGGGTTATGGTGTTGATGAATTGCGTTATGAAAGGGGCTTCAGTTACACAACCCAGCCCATCCAATTCTCTGCCTGTGTGGGCCGAGAGGGATGGCAGAGCTGCTGTGATCCGCGCGCAGCCGGAAACGAGGTGCATACAACCCTTCAAGACATTTGGTCGAATGCGTAATTATCTAGCAGCTGTGATGCCAGCGACTCAGTGAGAGCAAGAGAGTGAATGTACCGGAAAAATCAAGCATCAACAGACTCACATTCATGGAAATGATAGGCAATTCTTTCATAAGGACAATATCACGGCATAAAGAAGAGGGAGAAAAAGCTCGCTTGCTCGCTCTGATTAGTTTGGAGATACGGCAGCGGAAAGGACACATTATCCATTAGCTTGTCATTATAATCATATCAATGGTGATTATTTAAATAACATCATCTGTCCAGACGGCTGCTCTCTCAACAAATTGCTATGCGCTAAAATTTGACTGGGCCTTGACATCAGCCATTAAATAAGACATTAGCACTTCCTCAGTTTGGGGAATGTTTCGATTTATCTTGACAAACAGTAACGGCAGTTAAGAAAGTGCCCAGTTATTATGTCCACCATTTATGTCTTAATTTTGAAAAAGCTACTGATATCTGTTTCTACAAGCTACCAACCATTTGCAGGGGTCTAATGGGAAGCCCTGAGTAAACCTATTACAGTCAAGCAGCAGTTTTCTCTTCTTTCTCATTGTCACAGAAGAGGTCTACATTGGACAGTACCACGATCGGAGTGCTGCTGTGGGTGTCGGGTCAAAAGGCAGTGCCTGCTGATAGAAAACACAACAGCTATTAAGGAGAGAATAAATCCCTTTCAACATGAGGTCATGTCTAATTTAACTGCCACTCTGAAAGCCCAAGCACTATCCCCCCAGCACGAGATACTGTTACCAATCAAATAAGTGACTGGACCGGCCACTAGAGAAAAGGGGGGCCTGGAAGGAAAAATGTACCCTGGTCTGGGATAGAGGTATGGCCCAGGACTCTGAGGCACATCAGCGGTCCAATATGGGGCAGAGCAGCATAATTACAGGATGGCTCGATAATTGAAAACGGCAGAGATGAAAACATTCTCTGTGAGTAACCCGCTCCCAAAACAAGAGCTGCATAGTTGTGGACTGGTGCAATGCAGGAAAACGTCATGGAAGTAAATAGGGAAAAGATCATCAGCACCATGTATAGGTCATTAGATGGATTTATGATGCATTCCTGGAGGCGGTGTTTAAAAACATGCCCGCCTTGCGGACTGTGGGAGGGAATGTGCGATTTGACACTAAATCTTCCTGTAGGTGCCATTGCTTAGATTGCTTAGTGAAGCGCCAACAATCCTAAGGGTTTTTCAGACTCCACAGCTGTATCTGTTTTAATGTACATGTTTCCATTTAGCCTTGGCTTAAACACAGAACACTGCCCAATGGAAGGAAAGACAGGAATAAAAAAAAGTGAAAAACAGGGCTTCATGTTGGTCTTAATTGTCTATGGAAAGACTGTCATATTTTCCACCGGGTAAGCTTGAAACCATTACAAGCTAGCCTTCATTAAATTTTCCACAACATTTTGCAGAAATGTCAGGAAGCAACTGTGGAGGCACTGATTAATTGTCTTTCTTACTAGTTCCCCACTTACAACATTATGCTTCATTGAAATTATATCCTTGTTTTTTCACTTCCTCTCACATACATTAGAACCTCATGAGGTTGACTGAACCATGTATAAACGTAAAACCTGTGGTCAGTTGTTGACATTTAAAATCACAGAACCCAAGGGGACATGACTAACTCCAAAGGAGGTCTTAGCTTGGCTCTACCATAAAAGGAGTTTGGACATAGCTTGGATCTTGTAGACTAACACTTGTCGACCCTTCAGCCACATGAAGGTCTCTCCACAGCTTACTGGATGTAAGTGCATCAAAAAAGGTGTTGCAAAGGACCAGCCAAAGCAAGTGGAACTGTATACCTCAGAAAGATTTCCACTGCCAAAATTCTATAAAGATAAGGTGCAAAACAAGAGGGAGAGCATCTGGAGGTTGTGATCCCGAGTGGAAGAGTTGAAACATCTGCCACAAGTGTGCCCTGGCCTCCTAGAGTAGAACAAATAAATGACTCTAGTCACTGTCCGAGGTTAAAAGCTTAAGCACTGGTGGGCGAGCATGCAAGAGTGGGACGTCTGGCTGCCACTACTCGGAGCACCATTGAAAATAAACCCTGTCACTGTTCACTGCTCAAGCTTTGAAGCACAGGCATTTGTGGCATCCACAAACATATCATAGGACTGTGGAACATATTCAATTGTCAGATCTGTGCTCTGCTATAGGGGCCTAAAGGCTGTAATACACTACATGACTTTTGCCCAGATTTTTGGCTTGATTTGCAGTCTGGACGCTTTAGCTGTTGGAAGTCAGAGCCAGTCTGCCATTTTTGGGCAGTTGAACTTGAAAGATTTCACAGAAAATTGCATCATGTATGATTTTTGTGCTTCAGACTATGATTCCATCCGGTCAGAGGATATCAATCACGTTTGGTATTTTGAGTCTGTTTTAGAACACATATTGTTTTAATTTGTCGTGCACCTCCTAGCAATGAGACGCATGTTTCTGTGCAAGTTTGTGTTTGGAATGACAAGAAAGTCTGGTAGTGTGAGATCCTCAGTCGCTTAGAGTACAATGCCCAGTTTTTCGTGTAGAGGACTAAAAACTGGAATCGATACCAAAATATCCTTTTTGATCTTTGAACTTACTAAAGGCACTCTTAAATATTGATTCCTCTATATGATTCCACTCCCATGCTAATCAAAAGTTTTATTAGCTGTGGTAAATCAAATATAATCAGCGATGCACTTTTATCTTCCTACTGCATCTGTGAGGCATGCAACCTCAGCACACGGTCCCGCCAGATGCACAGCTCGAGGAACATGTGTCTTTTCCACTTTTTCCATATTAAACACCTGGGTCCTTCATGGCCTCCCAGATACTCCCCATCCTGCTGTTTTAGCTCTTGTGTGGTGTGACATTGTGAACTCACCCAATGGTTCTCTGTAAGTCTGAGATCTGCTTGTTTCTCAGGGTAAAGGCCTCACGCTGCTTCCTCTATGGTACTCAGGTTAGGCAGGCGAAGGCTGGGCAGTGGGGTGACAAGTAAGATCCCCTGGCCAGGGTGCTGAGATTATGCAGACCACTGTAGAGACAATGAAAGGAAACAAGTTTAATGATAATGTGATATTAAATAGAGACTATCAGACTAGCTTAAGGCTCTTCATATCGAATAAATAAACTGGAACTGAGCATCTGCTAGAACAATATTTCCACTCCCTTTGGAGCAATCGTGCTCTATTAATATGAATCCTCTGATGTGTTTATGCACAAACCATATTGCAATGAAGAGTCTGTCTGTGAGATAATATACGCAATGTTATGAGACATGTCAGTACAGATTCAAACTGATTAAACATCAGCCTTTCCTTCATTTGACATCTGCATGATGGTATTGTGTATACTACACATTGTTCTCTACATTTTTTTTTTTGCCATTTCATGAATAACAAAAATCGCATACACCATAATAAAACACTGGGCATAATTATACTGATTGGTAATCTGCCAGAACGAGGTTGTCTTATAATAGACAGAAAAGTGTCTGACACAGTTTGTTGCCTTTAACAACACAGACACTAAAATGGCAAAAAAAAGGCCTTCAAGACTTTAAAATAGCAAAGAACCCAGACAACGACCACAGGGCTTCATTGTTTGTGCCTGGACGAGACTGAACCTCAGCCAGCAGTCTATGATGGAGAAAGACAAAAAATTGCTGTAATATTGCTATAAAAAAGGCTCTTATGATACCAGGACTGGAACAGAACATTGGAACACGACTACAAATGTATGTATTTCTTTATCTTAAAGCGAGTAAAATAAGCATGCACTGCACATCTATCCATTTATTCTATGATGAGAAAATAAAGATAGCAGAAGAAGTCTCGCTGACATAGACCATAACCTTAAGGTCTTAGTTTTTAGTTAAACAATTTGCTTGGCCTTTGTAGTGCTAGTCAGGCCTGCTCTCCAAAAGTCCATCTAAAGAAGCATGCTTCACAGTGTTTTCATGCTCCCTGCCTTGGAGTGAATGCAGCCAAGCTGTGCTCTTCAGCCTCACAATCTAAAATGTGCCCCAGGGCTGGAGATATTACAAACACCATTATGCTGCTCTGCTGCACTAAGACAAGCTCAGCTAACCCAGAAAAACAAGACATTTCTGTGAGGTTGCATCACAATCTGCAGTGGAGCTCACCCAGGGTAAACACAGGCAACATGTCCTCTCACCCGCAACAACAACAAAAAAAAAAACCTTTCACCAGAGCTCACATATATCGCGCTGCACACCAAATCAAGACATCAGACTTTCAAAACGTTTTAACAGTGCCATTATAAGGAAGGTTTAATATGTCTTTATAATAAAACATGTAGATTAAAAAAAGTACACAGCACCGTACCACTTAGGCATGAGTGAAGTATATTTTGGTTGCTGAAATGGGTTTCAGAACTTTGGTGTCGGTAAACAAATGGTTTCAGCCATTGGTTTCTATGTTCTATGTAGGCTTATGATGCTTTTGGGAAACAAAGTCCAGCTGCAGTATTTAGACTACTTGCTCAAAACCCTTTACCAAGGAGCTCACCCACAACCAAGGAGCTCACCCACAACAAGTCATCATGAACTCACAAGAGAAACTATTCTTACCACTGAGATGTGCTGTAATGGGGGCAATGATGAGTGCTTGCTTCATCTTAAAAAAAGCATCCAAAATAGAGACCCAACATAGGGCTGTTAGCTAAATGAACAGGCGATGAATTGGAGATGTACAGGGTATAAATAACTGATTGTAATTATATGCCTCCACTTTTTTCCCTGGAAATTATCATTTCAAAGTACTTGAGGACATGTGGCACATTTTGTCAAAGCTCTCATAAACTATGCTCTGTGCCACTCCACAGTGTGTGAATTAAAATGTAAAGAGTGACAAGTGAATGCATATTTTCTGTTTCAATGGTCTGAGTAATTTCAGCAAAATGATTTCGGTGGAAAACGTGCCATGTAATGTCATGCCATAAATGCGTTTCCAACCCCCTTCCCAACATCCTCACACCATTTTCTGCCTCTTTGTCTTAAAGTGAATAGGATTACAGAACTGACACAGGAAATATATTATTATGAAGCTGTTTCTACCCTAATCCATTTCCATTTACTTCAGTGAGAGAACACAAACTCCTCATAAAAATGAAATAGAGCAGCCTGATAAACCAGGAGGAAGTCCTAGTTGTTCAGATGGATCTTGTGTAATATCAAAACACTTAATTCTTTATTTGAATGTTCCACTTCAATTTTTAATGTGTGTTGTATGCTAAGATGTAAAGGCACACTGCCAGATTTGTCTTTTTTATTTATTTAGGTACATTTTTAGAGAGATCTGCAGTATATGAGTCACAGAATCTCAGATAACGATTTATACAGCCAGTATAAACCGAGCAGCTCAGTGTAGCTCAGTGCATTTAGCCTTATTTACACTAACCTGGCTCTAATATTGCATGTGGTCAGCGACCACATCCTTTGAGTAAAATTTGTCAAGGCGACGAGCCTTCCTGTTGCCTCACTTCCACAACATTATTCAGGGTGCTAAAAAATTCATGCAGAGTAATACAGGAAAGTTAGCCAGATCATTTGAGGTGGCATTAAGAAGCAAAATGTATCACGGAGGAGGAAGGGCCCTGGGGCTAGAAGAGCTGTCATCATTCTGACTCGCCACTCATCGCACCGGCCCCGCAACCATGGGAACCAATGTGCACTCTGTCAGGTGCACCTGCCTCACCCTGACACCTCCATTGCGCTCATCACTCTCTCTCATTTCCTCTTTAACTCATTCTCTTTTAAACCTCTTGCCTTCTGCCCATGTATCATTTTGCATTCTCTTGCATGCCTGACGAACTATAACACCATCCTTTCAAAACCCGAGCCTCGTTTTACTTGAGGAAATTGGTTTAATGAAGCCCAGCTGGGGACAAATAATAGGTGGAGGAGAAACTATTACTACTCTGAATAGATCGACCCAACACCAGTCAAATCCCCATCCGTGGATTGTCATCGATATGAGCAACATTGACCACTACGTGAACAAATCTACACTCGTGACCCTCGCAGCATCACAAGTTCTCCTCATCTCGCACTTTCCTCCTCCTCCATAATTAATATCATTCTTTTTAATAAATACTCTTAACACTCACTGCCTTTGTGTCTCTTTAATAGGACTTGTAGCTCCAGGCGCCATATAGAGACAATGCAATTACCTTATATTTAATGGGGCGACTTAAAAATTTATGGAAGGAAACTGGAAAGTACTTTTGACAAATGACACAACCAACAAAGGTGACAGCTCCCTCCTTCGGCTTAGTCTTAAAAAGAAGGCAGAAAAAAGGAAAGGATCCCGTTAAACCATCACATGTCTCCCAGCGCAAACAAACAAATCAGTAGGTTCTGTTGTTCTCCTTCAGCCCCAGCTGCACACAATCCCCCACCGAATCCCCCGCTTCCATCTTTCTCTCTGCTTCCTTCCACCCTTTGATTCCCATGTCTCTTCATGACAGGGCGTTTTAATGGAAAGCGCACCTCTGATAGATGAGTGCATCAGTGAGGAATTTGGCGCATAGTTGTGGTCATGACATCAGAGTCACACGTTTTATTGTTGGGCGGTGAATGTTCCCCTGACGGCTGGGGTCCAGTGTCATGTTACCCCTCACAAGAGCCGGGAAATCGGGCTAAGTGGATTTCCTGACGGCACAGGCTGACTTATACTTGAATTAGCTCCAATGACAGGCCAAAATCAAGATCGGAAATAAACGTGGCAAGATTGGTTTTCTGTGCTTTTAACTAATATGTCTGATCTTCCCAGCAGGCTGAGAAAGGGTTCGCTTCTGGTCAGTGGGTTGGCCATCCAATCACCTTCTGACAGAAGAACTACTTTCACATGTGTAATGGTCTATGTTTGGTCAATCCAGAAGGGACTTTCCCATTTGAACAGTATCTACGAACCAAAAGGAGAATACAGTGGCAATTAAACATAATATAAAGCATTCATATAGAAAATATCTAAGATTTTAAATAACACACAAAAAAAATATACAGCAACCATTATAACACGGCTCCAATGTCAAGAACAATTTAAATGCTTTGCAAGAATTTCAAAGTAATAAAAGACACATTTAACAGAACCAGCCAGATACCCCTGTGGAAAATTATGTTAGGTATTCAATGATTTACGAGTTGTCCAGTCTTAAAAGGCGAGAAATTGATTCATTGCTCACGACTAATTTGAAACATCATGAGGCGAATACCTCTAGAGGTTTTCTAGTCAAACAAAACTGCTGACACAAAAATATTTAAGACTCATGGTTTATTGTGATTTAGATGAGCTGTAAAAGCCCTGATCACACACTGTTGATTAGGCAAAGTTCCAGAAGGAGTGCTGTCTCTCCATTGCTTGTTTATCTAAAGAGTCAGCGGAACCACATGACCAAGAATGAGGCACAATGAGCATCTCCTCAATCCAGCAGGTGTAGAAGAGCTGGGCTTTCGCTCTGTAATCAGCGCATTGGGAGACAGGATTTGGGATGCAACAAATTTGAGCCACATGGTGTTTAATGGGCATTAATCACAGAGTGCCACGGCCATCCTGCGCAAGCCACGACAGTCGCCCTCAGAGCGAGCTAATCAGTGTCATCTTCTCCAGCCCTTCGCTTCGCTGTGCATCTGACTTCTAGGCCCAGACTGAAAGGGGGAAGTGACATTTACGTCATTGGGGGATGAGTGGACCAGTTACCATCCTTGTCACCCCTTTCACAAGCAGCGCTCTTTTCGGATCAGAGGCGGGCCGCGGCGAAGGAATGCTGCCAGCATCAGCGCGAGTCCATCCGCTGCCAAGAGAATCCTCCCCTGAGATTGAAACGGGGGAAGTGTGACTTATATCGCACAAGCTGAGCACATCACATTGGGTGTGACAGTAACACAGAACCGTAACAACCACCCCGAGAGAACAGCTCGAGGAACCCGTTTGTAGAACACCCCATCCCGGCCTCCACGCTGGCCAAGGGCCGAAGAAGAACCTCTCCTCGAGGACCACGGCGAGGTCACTGGGTTCAGCTGTCTTTTGCCGCGTAAGGCGAGTCCGCCCACTTGTCCTTCTGTTCTTCTCTCTCTTTCCTCTACTAAAGAAAAACAAGAGCAGATTCTTCATGATAGCACTGTGAGTCAAGCTCGCTCTATCTGTTCCAATCTCCGCACTGTTATACAAGTCAAGAAGCTGGCGCTGAGCTGGTGTCTGAGTCAGTCTGTAAAATACATCCAGGCCCCGTCTGTCCAGTTTCCACTCATTTTCTCTCTAACATGCCTTTTCACCAATCTACTTCAGACAAGGGGGAGGGCGGTTGTTAAAAGTACCCAGGCAGTTTGGTGGGGACTTTGACACAGCAATGGCAGCTATTTGGGCTGAAATGAGAGCTTTACGGCTGTGTAATTGATGGGCTCGGGCAGCACAACCACCACACAGTGCCATTACCCTGTGAAAGACATGCGCTCCATTTATAGAAGCCCACCATATATAAACATACCAACTCAAGGTTGAGGAGTCCGGAGACTTGAGGCAGCAATGGCTATTAACACCCAATCAGCAATGGCACCAGTCTGAATGAAACGCAAAACAACACATTTTCGTCAAAAATACATCATTCCAGATTGTTGGCTGGAGAGTAATGGGAGAATAATACAGTGTACGATTTCCTGCTAAATTAGCTGAGGTGACACTAGACATTTTTCTTCCTGGATATTAGGTATTGCAGCAGGAAGAGGGTCTTCCTGTAATGGTCTTTGATAGACCTGTAGTGAGAAACCAGCTGCTTTCAGCAGCATTCTCTAACCAATAACCCACAGCTTTCTCCTAGGGGGCTAAACAGCACTTCCTGTGCAGCAGTCTCGTAACACGGCGCCACTCCTTCCATCCCCGCAAACCTAACTCTGATTTTCAGTCTTGATTTATGATGAAATGTCCTGAAACCTGCATTACACAACTCACAAGTGAAAAATGTTTATATAATATTTCCTTCCATACATCAGCAAGAACTCAGAGTCAATGAAGGTGTCAAGAAATATTTTGATACAGCTTTATAGGTGAGTTTACATGATAATTCAGTTCTGCATCTGCAAAGCACAACTTTCTGTAATTCTATAAAGAATATATCACTCTTCATTAGCTGACATTACAGTCTATTCTATTTCTTAGGCTACTGATATAGAAACTGTTGTTATTAGATAGGTAGGTAGATAGATAGATAGATAGATAGATAGATAGATAGATAGATAGATAGACAGACAGACAGACAGACAGACAGACAGAC
>JAUZSZ010000134.1:23885126-23899079 GCA_034780575.1 Labeobarbus marequensis
AAGGCGAATAAAATTGTTAAGCAGATAGTAAATTTGACACATTGATTCAGAACCTGTCATCTTTTTTTCATGTGCTAATTAAATTCTGTTTCTATTACTGAGTATGCTTAATCATTAAAAGAGTTCATTTTTGCAGTGTGTCATTCTGCCCTAATCCAAAGTGTCTAGATTAACAACGTTACATATTTACTAGTGCTCTCACCTTTTGTCATTTAAACATTAGCTCAGCCTGTAGGCTTGACATGTCGCTTTAAAGTTGCTAGGCTGGTTTAGACAAACTCAGAATGGATGAAGTGTCTGTGGTGTTGTGAGTAATAAGAAATAAAGACTGGACCATACTAGGCATAATATACTACACAACTTTTTTGCAGTATGAGTCATTACTGATTGCCAAAAGTCAGTTTGCAGATTTTATGCACATTTTTATGCCCAGTTTAATACATTTCACAGAAAATTATGTAGTGTGTATTTGTTTAGCTTCAGACTATAAATCCATCCAGTCAGAGGATATCAAACATATTTAATATTTTAGCCAATTTTAGAACACACTAGTTGCATCCGAAATTGCATAATGTTTGGTGTGAAACTTACTTTGTGACAATTAAAAAAAGTACACTCTATATGGTGTCAATATAGGTATTATGAATGAAATGTGGACGTACTACATCCACCATGTTGTTACTACCAGTGTCAGTTGTGTTGCTTCACTGCCATTCACAACTCGACTCCCATGACCTGATGAGACGGTAAAGTGCCCATCAGATATGTACTTCAATCTTGGCAGAAGTAATAGGTCATTTGGGTACTTTCCAATGTTTTGCTGGATGGATGTATGGATGGATGGATGGATGGATTTTTTTGCATATTGTGAATTTTGACATTCACGTACTGCATTTTTTATTTTTATTTTGCCTATTTTTAAACATTTTACAAATAAATATCTCAGTTTTGTGAGAACTATGGGAGTCTTGGGCAATAAAAGTTAGAGTTATTTAGTGAAGTGACGTGTGGTAAAGTATGGTGACCCATACTTGGAATTTATGCTCTGAATTTAACCCATCCAAAGTGAACACACACCCAGAGCAGTGGGCTGCCATATTGCTGCGGCACCCGGGGAGCAGTTGGGGGTGCTACAATCCCCACCAGACCTGAGACTCGAACCTGCGACCTTCGGGTTACAAGTCCGACTCTCTATCCGTTATGCCATGACTGCCTATATATTTGTTGAATATCTTCCAGCGAACCAGTTGAAGAGCTTTGCATTCTTGGATTGAGTCTGCATTGTTTACCTGTTGGGCTATGTACACAGACAGACATCTTTAGCTGTTGCTCACTGAGTTTTTAGTGGCTCACGGTTGGTATTGCATTTCTAAGCCAGCAAGCCAACTAAAAAAATAGTTCATCTTTTAAAAACCATGTCTGTTTTCTGTTCATTCTGTTGCACTATGTCCACTTGTGTCCAAAATCGACTCCATGAGAGACTCGTTTGATTGGTGTCCCTAATTATTCAAATGTGATTTTGAAAATATGTAGTTTTGCATATCCCTAATGAGAACATTTAAATATTGTTTGTATTATGAGAATGTGTGTATCTGCATTTCAATATCAGCCTGACTATTAGACAGACAGAGACCACCAATATTATCTGATACCGATATGACTTGGAGACCGAATTGGCGAGTGGAACTGAAAGCCCAGCCATTATCATGCTAAGCAGTCTAAAGAAACAGACATGTGCAATTACCCAACCCTATTACTGGCTGTAAAGATGCTGTTGTGGCTGTTGTAAAGCAGCAGGCCATGACATCCCAAGCACACACGCAATACTGAGAAAACGCGTGTGAGCTCACTGGTGAATTCTTAACTCATTGTGTTTACAATGCCCTGAAGTCCACTCACTCTAGAAGTACAATTTAATAGCTCGATATTAATGCTGTTGTTTTATTGCAAAAAAGAGAGTATAAAGTTTCTTGAAATGATTCCAAGTGGGAAATTTTAAGGCCAATTCACACTGCACCGACAGACGCAGACAAACGGCAACAAGACACTTACGTCAGGTTTTGTCAGATCAGTGTGTTACCCCTGTTGGCATCTGTTTGCATTAGTTGTTGGCGTGTATTTTTGCCGATTGAACTTGTTGAATCAGCGTTTTTAGGGTTTTGGAATATCTGAGAAGGGACACTGTATTGGCTGGGTGTTGCGATTGGTCTGCGTTTGTTGGTGCAGCGTGAATTGGCCTTTAAGAGGTGGTTTGTGCTTGATGACGGGTATTTTTATTTATTGCTTTTTTAAATTTTAGATTACTTTTTCTGATTATACTTTTTTTATTCCTTACATTTCTGCACATGACCTTCATTGAAGCTCTTTTTTAAAACGAAACCAAGCAAAAAAGGTCATTGTATTCTCTCTATCCCCTTAGTCCTAATTAGCAACCTCTGAGACTTCACCTGTCATAAACATGGCTTATTGATTTATGATGTGTGTTTTCTTTGTAACAACCCTTGCTATTGTTATAAGCAGAATCTCTACACAAATACAAATGCTAGTGGCAGATATTTCCATGGAGGGGAGTAGCTACATTTGGAAACGCAGGAGAGAAGGAGGCATCATCATCAGTCAGCATTCATACAGGCGTCTGGGGAGAAACTAGCAACCTGCTGGCATGGGTAATCACCAGCCCCGACCATAACCAACAGCCTCCAGCCCCCTTAATGTTCTAACATCAGCAAAAAAGCTCAAGGAAATAATAAGTGGGAAAACATGGAAACTCTCAAGCTGCTGTCGGTGCAGAATGTGGAGGTTTATTAAATTATGATTGATATGGCCTTATGGATTTCAAGACGTAGTGTGTTCAACCCTCAATATTTGTGACTACAGCTTGCTGTGTGCCTCATATTTTGAGGGGATTGGTATGATGGTGCTGCAGAACGCTGAAATATTAATGACTTTCTTATGATAATTGAGAATATTGCCTACAGCAACTTTGTTTACTTTTTCCCACTCTTTAAAATAGTTTACTGAACATGTTTTTCCACCAAGTGAACCTGCTCAAATCAGAGTCTTGGGTTTCTCAGTATATTATTATTATTTTTTTTTTAGATTTGAAACTCAAAGATGCTAGGATTTCAGACTTATAGGGATGACTTATGTAACCTGAAGTGTCACTGACTTCAAGCATTTCTGTGGAACAAGACAACAGGCAGTGAAACATAAATAGGCTAAATAATTAAAATTAATCTGCTGTGTTTCCATTATTCTGTAGATCTCAGATGCTGAGTGGGATGACCTGCTGGAAGAGTTTGAAGAAAAAAGCTACCTCAATGCTCACAGATGGAAGCCAGGCCAGGACCCCTACAGTCTGTATGCCTTCAATCAAAGAGAAAGCGAGAGAATCCCCAGCAACAGAGCGCTTAGAGACACCCGACATTACAGGTAAGCCCTGTGTGTGTGTGTGTGTGTGTGTGTGTGATCTATATATAATATCCACACAGTTCATATTAAATTAATGAAGGTGCATCTGTGAGTTCTTGAAAACTTTTCGAAACTGATGAAAGGTATACTGAGATAAAAAAGTAAGGATTAAATTTCATGAGCAACAATTTTATGAGTGGTTCATGGCTGGGTAGTGAGTGCTTCTCAGGTTCTCTAAGGTCGATATGCTATACTAGATCATGAAGCATTTACACTACTATTCAAAGGTTTGGGTTCAGTAAGATATTATTACAGTTTAAAATAATATTTTTCCAATAAACATTTCTTTAATTAAAAAAAAAAATCTTACTGACCCCAAACTTTGGAATGAAGGAATAAGTTTTTGGTAGAATTATTCAGTCGTTTTGAGATTGCTCTGTTGTATTATCAGCTTTTCGCTCTATTTCAGTGATTGCACAGACAAAACTCTATTTATTTTACTGCACATTTGCCACAACCAGTGTTTTCTCTCTCTGTCATATGCAATAGCCAGCAAATGAAAACTAACTAAAAAGAGGTGGATTGGTGCTGTTTCAGAAATTCAGTAGATAGGATGAACTTGATTGTTAACATGCCTTCATTTTTATTGGTAATTGAGCTTCTTTATGAATGCTCTTTGTGATATTTGGCAGCTCTCTGTGACAACATGACCTCATGGTATTTGTTGCTCATGAAATTAGACCACTCCTGGCCACGGTACATTTTTCACTCTCTGCAGCACTGTGGGAGGTCACTCACTTATTAGTACATGTCACTTTTGTCAGTCAGAGTGCCACATTTCTTTTTGCATCTATTTCTGGATTCTTTTCATGTTTACCATGTTTACACCTGATTTTAACATCCATCTCGGTTAATCAGATCAGCTGTGACAGATTTTCTCATGTTTGCACCTTATGTGACCACTTGTGAACAGATGTCTTTGAGGGGAATGTGTCATGTTGATTAAGTGCAAAAGAAAAACCCCACAATGTACCTTACAAATATACTTGAATTTTTAAGCTCAGTGCTAATGTTATGCTTACAGGGATTCTCAGGTACTGTATTTGCTTGTAAAGTTATTCTCTTTCAAAGCTACACTTAACCAATAATTTTAAATCTCTTTGTTTTATTGCAATGGATTGTTGATAGATGAGTAGGCGGTTCATCGTTGTTGTCCCAGACACTTCAGGATACGTAATCAATTGCCCCTTTCACGCAGTAATACCAGTAAATTGCTGTAAATGACTTTACCAGGAAATTCAAAAATGCGCTGATCACACAGGCAACTGTGTTCCGTCTTTTTGCCAGTAAAGCACCATTCACACATCGGTTTCAAATTACCGGTAAATTCTGTGACATCATTAAACGGAAATGACCTCTAAATGTCTGTGCATCCCGGTGTTGTGTTTGTAAACATGGAGGGGTATACGCGGTCAGTGTTTTTGTTGATGTTTTCATTTTTGTGTCAAACTTTCACATTCATGCAGCTTCTTTTGGCCAAGAAACATCGCGTTACACGACTTCAAACACAGCATGGAGTAAATGCATCATCTATGTCAGAATGTTATAATTGGCCCAGAGCTGTTAAAGTTTGAATGTCAATGGATCTGGATTGGCCCGGAGTACATCTTACGTCAAGTTACGTTGTTTGGGCTGCCTTGTTGAGCACAGTGGTACTGAGAATATTATATTTCACACATTTTAAGCTCTTTTTTCCCAAATGTAATAGGATTAGTCCAACAAATAGTTCGGTTTGTAATGTGTACCGAACTGAAAGCCTCATACCGAATGGTTCAATACGAGTATGTGTATCGTCACCCCTAGTCTCAGGTGTTTTTGACTATCCCGGAATATGCAGAATTGATCAGCGCATGTGATGTGATCAGATGTTAAATCCAAGTATAAACAGGGTCAAAGTCTCATGTATACACAACTGATGAATCTTTTATTTGCATTCCCTGAATAAACAGAACTTTGATCATAACATTCTCAGCATCATAGTCTGAGTTCATTTAGTCTTGAGTCTGAGTCATTTACTCACAACATATGGAGACTGAGCAACTTATATGTTTTGAATGTTATGCTTATTAGAATTTGATTGTGAGCTTAGTTACATATTAAGTGTAACATAGAAACATGCAGACATTTTTAGCATTTTCTTAAAAATAAATGCAAGTCTTTAGTTTTAATCACTTTTTTTATTAGATAAAAAATAACATACAATAAAAATATAAAAGCAGTATACATATTAGTAGAGTAAGCTTATTATATATTACAGTTAACTTACATCTTGTAACAGCAGTAACCTTATTGGGGTCTAGTAAACATCATATGGAGACTTTTCTGAGAATTGTAGATGTATTTCACAATGTGGGTCCACAGACCCACTCTTTTGTCAACAGAGAAAATTATTGATGAATGTGCTATGTCAACTAACACCTAACCATGGGTTATTCTCAGTTGCACAGTCTGCAAAAATGTGCAGGTATGTATCAGGTTTATGAGAAATCATCTAGAGAGCTTTTGGGACCTCTCTAGTGGTGCAGTATTATTCTCTATAAAATAATTCATGCTGGGGCTTGGAGACAGTAGAGAGAATCTCTGATAAAAGGTGAGGAGGCGGCTCATCATGCAGACCCAGTGCTCTAATGCTATACTCTCTCTCTCTTTCTTTCCCTGTGTTGTCTATTTTCTATGTAGCCCTCGTTTCTTCCTTCCTCTTACATGACTCAAATGCCTTTGTAATTACAGTAGGAACACCGTACACATTGTTCATGCTCTTGTTGACCAGTAGCAATATTGAAATTTCCAGGGAAATGCAATCAAAGTGCCAGCGTTACCGCTTAATTAACTCAAGCTGAAATTGAACAAACAAAGGATAATTCTACCATTCTGGCAGGAGTCACTGTTTCATTGTGGCTTTGGACATTAGCATAGATGCAAGGTATTTGTTAGTGTTGACTATATTTGGTGAATAAATATAACCTTGCCAGATTTATGTTGTCGTTTAACAAGCTTCTTGGATCTTGCTGTATTTTCTCATACTGCATGATCAGATTAGTGTATATTAAGCAACCTAACACGGGTTATGCTTCCGCACTGAACATTTGCACTCAGTTTACAAATTCCTTCAGGTGTCTTCAGGCAAGCTTTAGTCCTATCAATGTGGAGAAGGCAAAAAATGCTACGTCTCAGACTAAGCTGGCAGAGCATTCTATCAAATGCAGAATGAGACTTTGACAGCCATCTGTGGCAAGACCCTGGTCCTTTCACTTAGCCTGGTGCCTGAACCTCATTTTGTTGCAGAGAAAAGAGCCATCACCAGAGGAAATTAGCATGAACCTCAATTCAGAAGGACTTCCATTCCTCAAGGGCTAATAACTGATAAGCTCAGGCGCCAGGAGCTTTGCAAATGTTGTTCATTAAAGCTGCCATTTATTCAGTTCAAAAAGAGGCTTCCGAGTCACCGTAATGAAACACCAAGGAGGGGGTGGAATATAACCATTGCAAAGATGGTCTGTAGTTTTTAAGATTACTAAAACACTATAGTTTGACTTGATGAATTTCACTGAAAGTGAAGATTCTGTAAAGTGCACTTACGTTTTTACAGTCTACTTGGCGCCTGATATCCAGAAAACAGGATATTTTCAGGATATCCAGTTTTAAATTGTTACATTTTATACAACAGTTAGTGCTGGTCTTTGAATCCTCAAATCATTGGTCATATAGCTGCTATAATATTCCAACAGCATTGGAACTTTGTGGTTTTTCAGTGACTCTTTCTGCTTTTTATGAGCGAGTCATTGAATCGTTCATTCTGTTGATTAGTTCAAAACACTGATTTGTTCAGGAACAAAACAAGTGACTGTCTTTATGAGTGAGTCATTGAGTGAGATGAAAATATTTACATTTTGTAAAACTATCACAATATAATTTATGCTTCATGCTAACAAAGCAAATCCAGTTGCGTTCTAACACTATAAGTGCATCCCAGAGCAAAAATTGAATAATAAAAAATGAATGATATGACCCATTTAAACTTTAGATTTGGTCTAAGATCATTTTATTCGTTCTTAGATATCCACATTTGGCAGACATTTATTGTTGTAAATCTACCATTTCTTGATGAATGTAGTTAGGGACTGGACCCTTTTACAGCCATTTACGAGTGAAATGTTACTGTAATTCAGTGAGTTATGGCTGTTGTATAATGACATTCAAATAGCCTACAAGGCAGTGGCGAAACTATGAATTTGTAAATCAATACAGTGTCAGCAACAACAATCAATAGATCTCTGTAATGATATGAAGCCATTATGCTACCACCCACAGACTTTTTTAACATTGCAGGCAGGGGCATTATGCACTCTTTTTTTTCTTCTTTTTTTTTTTTGAGGGGGCATGAGTGAAGGTCGGGGAGTTGCTCGTCATGCTTGTCCTGTGACACACAGCAGCCATATATAAGTATAACTGATATAGGCTTATGTTTTATTTATTTTTTTCCTTTTTATTGGAAAATTTCCAAATGTATTAACTATAATATGAAATATCTCTATTCTCAAATCTGATCTATAATGGGCGATGGGCAAAGTAACCTAATAGTGTAATCTATTAATTACGCATAAAAACCTGTCTTTTTACTTAAGTACCAGATATGGGTGTCATGCCATAAAATATTTTTAATACGACTGACTTTAATGTGAATTTAATAAAAACATTGTAATTTACTAATTATAACACTTTCATTGTACAGAAAGAACATTTACAGTATCAAAGAACATTTTAAGTACTCTCAAAAACTCATTATAATCACTGAAGCTGTTTACACTGTGAAATGAATATCCTACTTACATCGTAAGCACATCTGCACTTTGTTGTTTCTGATTAGAGAGAATTCGTCAGAGAGCACAATTCCTTCAGCAAGCGAGCGAACAAAACACCGGCATCAGATTGGTTATTGCATTCGTAAGATCAACAGATTCATGTGTGATTGGTTAGAATGTGCAGCGCTGTCAAAACGCGTCTGCCTCTGGCTCGGCGCCAACCAGTACCAGCAGATTTGAATTTAGCAGCTGATACTATGCCGCACTGCACGTTCTAATCACGCAGGTGTGATTGTGTGAAATATAAATTTGGCTATTTCTTTGTCTTTTGGAAACTGCATTCAAAATCCACTTGGCTCAAAAATCTGAGGGGGCATGTGCATTTACTCACAAAGGACAAAACACTGAAATTCCTTTGTTTTGTTCCTAATTAGCAATATGTTTGAAAAAGTTGCCGTTTCATTTCTTCCTTCCAGCAGCATGATTGACAGAATTTCATTGACGCCTTTATGACTTGCATTTTAGGTTTTATATTAGAGAAGTGTCATTCTTTCTTCTAATTAGAGTCAACCACCCAGTATCTACTCCCACTGCTGAGTAATGATGGGCATGTGCATGTGGCAATCCTGAGAGGAAGAGCCTCAGATCATCAGCAGTAGCCAATTAGACAGTGCACTCACATCAGCATCCTTCCAAATCAAGCACAGGCCCTTTAAACCGATGATCTCATGCTCATTATCATCTCGAGAGACCATGATATCTCCAGTTTTCCCGCTCCTTTCCTGTTAGGTCTCCACTGCCTTATCAATAAAATGGACAAAACTGCTTCTTTTTGGAGGTCTTTGGATATTTTGGGCCATCGACTGCATGTGAGCATGTTTAATTTTCATCGTAGCTCAAGCTTAACGAAAGACATGCTGTCTCCTGGGCCTTTCAGGCTTGCCAAGGTTGAAGCAGTGTCACTCGGTTCCCTAGAGCTCTTAGACATCCTATTGTGTGTATAAAAAAAGCAGCACCTGAAGGACATTCGCATCTCCACAGAGAATCTGAGACATGAATGCATATTTTTGAGATAAACTTCCTCGTCGGGTCCTATCATTGTTCTGTGTATAATAAACAATAGAACATATGCAAAGCAATTACTCAGTAGAGCAGCATATTTAATTAGCTCTTACTGCCTTTTCCTGTTTGTCATATGCAGTATTTCTATTGGTGAGGCCATATGTTGTGATTTTTGTCCAGCAGTAGCAATCTCAAGGAAAGTGAGTTGGATACATCATAATGAGAAACGCTAAGACCACATTCCCAGTTCCCAATTTTCTCAGGGATGCATCCATCATTTTGGCGAAATATCAAGTACACAGCAATATGCTTCCCCTTTCCCAGATGTTGTTTTCTGACAGAAACTCTAATGATGTTCTGTGTTTTGCTGTTTAAAGCATCCCCCTATCTCAAAAGACCTTGGGCTATAGCTGCATTGAGCGATGGATCCCGCTCCCAGGCTGCCTCCAGTAGAGGCTTCAAACAGCATATAAAGCTGTGAACACAGCCCTTAGCTCATAAAGTGTGTTTAAGGCTGATCTAACTGTATTCATGAATAAGCAAATGCAGAGATATATATGTACTTCATTTCAAAGCAAATTTATCATGACTGTTTAACCCCCAAAAGGTTTGTCATCAAACATAAATACATCTGCACTTTACAGTATATGTGTTCCTCCAACCGAGCGCTGATTCTCTGATTAAACCATTTTAAAGGCTCTGGCTTGTCTAATGATTGGTGAAATCTATATCACGTTATTTCACAGTTTGACTCAATATTTAAATGATCACATTAGAGTGAAAAAAACGATGGAAAAGGCTTAAATTACATTCTGCTAATGCAGTAAACAGTCAATTTCAGTCAGTTCTCACTTTTCAATAGCAGGCTTTCCAGACAAATTGGCTCTGTTTCAAAACCAAGTGAACTACCTACGTAGGCAGCATTATAAAACATCATTCTCAAGGTCCTTGATGCGAAGACTGTTCCAAAAGGTAGGCAGCATAACTTAGATAACTAATTGACCATTTTGCTCCTATATTTGTATATGTTTTGTATGTTACGCTTATTAGAGTTTGATTTTGAGCTTTGTTACATGTTAACGGTAAACTTTTTTGAAGGAAGTTTTGTGTCCAGTCTCCTCTATGTCGTTTGCGTGAGAAACACTATTTGTAAGACTGCCTGTGTGGGCAGCAGACAGCAAGGCAGCTCACCAGTTTGGAATAGAGCCATTAATTAAGCAAGCCATATTGAGCCCAAAATTAAATATACATTCACTTAGGTGATTATGATGCAAGTATGCTGCTACTAATATAACTAATTTAAGAAGGTTTGAATAGTGGGTTTACATGAGACCACCTTAAATTTTTGGTGTAGTGATAAAAAATGTAGTTTAGTGATGGCCACAGATGTATGTGCTTGTGCAAAGATAATGCTTTATTATTATGTTTAATGTTTACAAAAGCAATAACAATAGAGCACAACGACTGTCCACTTTTTTTAAGTGCCATTCGCCAAGTTTCCATCCAAGGATTTTTTTGCGAAAAAATATTTAGCGCTTCAAAATGTTTACCGATATAGCTGATGGAAATGCTATTTATCAATAAAATTTCTCATGTGTTGACACAATCTTTTTCCTTTTAACTTAGCGCATAAATTCTATATTGATACTTCAAATGTCGCAAAAACATTTGTTTGGAAAAACTTTCTGTCAAGAAAAGGGGCTTTAACACAAATAAATGTGGTGTCACATGACAGAATTAGCCTATAGGCAGCGTTCGTGTTTGTGGTGTTGCTCACGTTAAAGCACAGTTCCTCTGTAGTTCAAAAGCGCATTAAATCATATTCATATTATTAAATTGTATCTAAAATTATTTTATATATGGTAAGAAAAAGATGAGTTACCTCTCAAACGTACTTATCTTAATTTGATGTTCCTTTCGTAGCCTACGTTTACATTGTTTTTTACAGTGCACTGCTCAGTTTAAATAGCTCCTTCGCTCCTTCAATACTCCTTTGTTTGTGGTCATATGATTATTATTCAAAACTATTCTAAATATTTCTTTTATTTGTGTACAGTCACAATAAAAACAAAACATTGTTCTTTAGTAAAATAAAGGAAACAAACAGGATGCCGCTTTCTCAAAAGCGCATCACAAAAATTAGCCGAAATTCTGCATTTAGACTGCTAATTGTTGCACAGTTTTTTTTCTTTCATTTTGTTAATTTATTATTTAGAAAAATATATTTCGCATATAGGCCTAATTATTTCTTTTATCTATAGCTTTATTATGTTTTTCTCCATTCGCAGAAGGATTTTTTAAAAATAAAATCTGATGGCAACTACTTGTCCCATGAAGCATTGTGAGTGACGTAATTAAAACACAAATGTTAAAATCTAAAACTACATATAAAACAATGAATTTTAATTATTTATTTAAAAATAGCACAAATATTTAAATGTTTAGACAACAATGCATTGCTCTAAATGCTTTATAACTTGGGGGGGGGGGGGGTCTTTCATAAAAAAAATGTATATTAATTGAAGAGATCATCTTTCTAGATCATGTTTCTAGAGATCATCTTGCATGCCATCTTAAAGGTCAGATGTATTTCTCTCCATCTGTATGAAAATGGAAAGATTGTTGAAGAAATATGTGTGTATATATTGGGAGCACACCATCCTGTCTGAATCTAGGACACAAGCTCCCTACAAAGGCTGTCCTCTGTCTGTTTTTACTCTCTTTAGGCTATTCTCACACACCAAGGCCAAATGGTTCAGTGGGTAACCTGTTATTCCCATAACTGTTTTCCAGTAGTTGTTATAAAATAGTTTTATGTTTAGAGTCGGGAAGGCTATATGTATACTTTATTACATAACACTGAGTTGGTAATTTTGATCTTTTGTTTTTTCTTGTCCACTGATACTTTTTACAACCAAAACCTTGAGTCTCCGGTATTTCTGAGGTGGAGCACTGCAGGGTAATGGTTGGTGTTTACCGCAAGTCAGAATGTTCATCCTCAAAACAAAGTGCTTTTTACTGGCCCACTCCTTCTGCTGTTGGGGTAAAGCAAAAATGCTATTTATTTTTAATCAGATCCTCCATTATTGATGCTTTCGCTCCTCTGGGTTCTGCCTGCTGTCCATTCTAACCACATGTTCCCTCTTCCTCCACACAACGGGGTGCTGTTGGCCTGTTAATACAGACAACATCTGTCTTAACCATGGCCCATGTTTTATGTTGTTTATTCTTAAGTGCTCACTGGATACTAAAGCACCTTAAAAACACTTGCGTTTACACGTTTCAGTAGTTGCTGTTGTTCGCCATATGCTAAGGGATTACTTGACCTCCAACACGTTTGATTATTAAGTAGGTGTAAATTCAGCAAAGGTTTTGCCACACATTAAACTTGATGCTTAATTAGTACCACAGAGTCTCATTATTTTGACTCCCTCCTGTCTCTCCCAGGTGCACAACACTGCACTATGACCCCAACGTGCCATCCACTACCATAGTGATCACGTTTCACAATGAGGCACGATCTACCCTGCTGCGCACAGTTCGGAGGTAAGACTTAAATCCATCAGTTCCATTCTCATATGCTGTCGCTATGCATATTTGTACCTTTTCCTTTTGTGTCACAAAGAATACATGTAGCTTTTAGCCCCATTGAGCTACATAAAACTGGGCACTATTATTTCCTTTTGCCTTATTCACTTTCAGACAAAATTTGCAAAAGTTGCACCTTCAGGGATATGACTGTTTGTCACTGAGGTAGTATTCTCAAAGGAATGACTTTGTACGTTATTTGTCCATAAAAGGTTCATAGTAGTACCTTAAAGATTCATATTATTATTCTAAAGTACTAATATGCGCCTTTTAGGGTAGATAAGGTACAAATTAATGACCCAGTAGCAAGCTACCCAGTGGTACAATTATTTGCACTTTTTTTTATCTGACAGTGTTGGTGCAGTTTCAATGTTAAAAAAAACCCACTTCACTTTCGGTCTTGTCCTTTGCCCTACTGTAGGTTGATAGAGCACTAAGTAAGTCTTGCTGTAGCTCTAGGGCAAGGCACATGTCAATATAGCTTAGAAAAGGCCACAAGAGACTAAGAGTACATTTTAATCATCAGTTCCTAAGCAGTTCATATTCATATATATATATATATACATAAAAGTGAGGCCTATTTTTAGGACTACACACATATTCTGTATAAGAAAATGAAGCCAATTTTTTGAATCACTTGATTTTTTTTATTGCATTGAGACATTATTACCCCATCTTCTAATTGCAATAATGCAAAATAATAATAATAAAAATAATAATATATCAACATTACAAAATTCAATTCAATTCAAGTTTATTTGTATAGCGCTTTTTAAGATACAAATCGTTGCAAAGCAGCTTTACAGGAAATTAAGTTTCCACAATATATTTATATATTGTAGAAACTTAAAATGTTTAACTTATGGCAAAATTTGGTAATTCTGTATGTTGTCTGAGGGTTGGTGTCCTCTTAGGGGTTGGTATCATCTCTTCTCAGGTGTTTGGTCATCTCAGATCATTTAAGGGTTGGATCCAGGCCAAGGCTTCAGTAATTCCTAGTTACAGAGAAACAAAAAATTAGCGTAGCTGC
>JAUZSZ010000134.1:23922928-23941595 GCA_034780575.1 Labeobarbus marequensis
CCCGCTTCCTGCACCCTCATAATGTGTGTGCGTGTGTAAGATGGAAAATGAGAAATGACTGGCAAACAAAATTTGACAGTGTTAAGTAGGGGTGGGAATCAGCTGGGACCTGGTGATACAATATTATCTCGATATCTGGGTCACTGTATGATAATGATATGATGCTTTATGCAATGCACAGTAATAAATACTCTTAGCTTGCTTTTTTCTGTAAGACAGTGGATAGTGTGGAAGCATACTGATAAATAAAATGGCATATTTGCATTTTTTAGTAAACTGGATTGTGTCAAAATATATTCAGAAAGTCACAGCTTTAAAAATACAAGACGCCTTGGATGCAGAGACAGGACATGGGGAAAATGAATACTGCTAAATCAATGGGAGACTAAAATAGAGACTGTGACGATGAGAAAAAATGTAAAAGAGCAAGAACCAAGGGCAAGAAGTTCAACGCATGAGACAGATTAGAAATGTATGTACAAATGACTGGGTGTATATGATACAAAAAAGATACACAGAGCATAAATACAGCTAAAAAGGATGAGCATGGCTTTAAAGATGCACTCTTTTTTATGCCAATTAAACAAAGTTATACTCAAAGAAATATTAAAATGTTCACTCACATGAAGTCTTGCAGAAAAAGCTGTGTTAAAATCTGTGTTGCCATGTTGAGATTTCATGACCAGTCATGCAAACCACTTTGTTGGTACCTATACTAACAATGACTTTTTTTTTAGTCTATACATTGGAAGTCAATGAGGTCCAATGTTGTTTGGCTCCAAATGATCTTCAAAATATATATTTTTGAGTTCTGCAGAAGAAATAAATGCATAAAGGTTTGAAACCACATTTCAAGGAGGAGTAAATGATGACAGAATTCTCAGTTTTAGGTGGACTATCCCTTTAAGATGGATTTTAAACATAAGCAAAAATACATTGACAACACAAACAAATTTCACATCATCACAAAAACCATAATATACATACTACAGACACAACATAACAACATACAACATCCACACCACTAGGTGTCAGTAAAAGTCCAATATAATCCATGTTTATATATTATATATAGATGTATATAGCCATACTGATGTAGCCATACTGTGGAAGTCAATATCTACCGTCAACTGTTTGGTTTCCCACATTCTTCAAACTATCTTATTTTGTGTTTCTTTCTCATGGCAAACTAATCTATGCAAATAATATGCATCGAAACTGTGCAGTAAACTGTGATTGTGCACAGCAAAAATCAACTGCAGTTGAGTCAGCAGCATCAGAAAAAAAAAAGTTTCATTAAGGTCACATTTGTACATATGGGGACTGACTATTTTGAGAATGAAGGACAAACACAAAGGATGACCTGCCCCTATCCAGCCTACATAGATAACCCCTCAACCATATGTCCCAGATATACCCACTGTCAATATGTTCTGTTCCACCACAGACGTCACTGACACACAAATTGATTGGGCAGATTTTTTGTTATTCAGACTCATGTAGACTGTGACAAATCAATAGTCACACTTGCCGAGTTTGCAAGCAACTGTCCATCAATAGCGCTAGCCTGGTTCTTACACTTAAAACAACTATTTATGAGCAGACATGTTTCCTAGTTGTACACAAAGAACAGATAACATGTTGTGGTCTGCCAGAAGGTTGCTAATTCAGAACCACGGATAGTGCAATGTTGGGTCACAACCCTGTTCACACCAACATGAATGTTCTGCAAAAAAATTCGGTCCACGTTTTGTATGTGACTTGTCTGTTCAAACCAATGCATAAAAACAGCTGACTTGTTGAATGAAAATGGGTATACTGGGTAACCTCTATTTCTCCCGCTTTAAAGCACCTCCTGTTGGCAGAGAATGAATTTGCATTTTCAATAAACCCGTCTGATTTACGCAGCAAACATATTTTGCTTCTGATCAAAAAATAATCTACTCTAGAGGGACTTGGCTGTTGTTATTGATTCTATTTGGAAGTCTACCGGAAGTTAAGTTAGGGCCACAAAAGCGTGCATGCGCAGTAACGTTTGTTTATGTTGTTGCCATTGAAACCGTAGCCATGCCAACCGGAAGATGAGAGTTAACATAGAACTGGTAATCTTCCCAAAGTACTGGCTCTACATCGCTTTTTGCATAACTTCGGGTTGTCGTCACCAAGCTTCGTTGCAATTTCTTTCTCGAAATTAAATGCTTTCTCTGAATCTTTAAAGTTTCTCCGTGAGCGATCGTACAGGTATGGATATACAGTATTTTTGGCAGCTCGGCTATTCGACACAGTGTATTTATGTTGCCAGTGACTTAGAGATGTTGTTCTCTTGCCTGACCTCCGTTGAATGAGAAACAAACCGGGGTAAAAAATTGCACGGCAAAGAAGGCGGAGTTCCAGAACACACCCACCGATTGCGTAATCGCCACAGACCAATGGTAGCTCAAAGGTGTTTAGGAGCCAAAACGAACTCCCTGAGAAAGTTTGCTTTGATGAGCTGTTTCGAACTGTCGAAACTAACTCAAAACGGACTTCATTTTGGCCTGATTTTGTTCGAAATGGCGTCATATCAGTTCGTTCTTCGATTTCGTTTGAAGTATATCGGGGCCTTAATCTTCTGAAATTTCTGGCAGATTAGCATGCACCAGACTGTCTAAGAATACCACTGGACTACCAAGGTAATGGCCCAGTGGCCTAATGAATAAGGCAGAAATTCCATCAGCCAAGGACAAGGCATCAGTCTCTGGTGCTGGGGATTGTGGGTTCAAGTACCAGCTGGCTTGTCTTTGTTGGGTTACATTTAAGATTGCTTCATAAGAAATTCTAAGATGATCATTTCAAAGTGATACTATAGCCATGCCAACCAGAAGATGAGAGTTAACATAGAACTGGCAATCTTCAGAAACTTCTGGCAGATTAGTCTGAATCAGACTGTCAGTGAATACTTCTCGCTCAACCAGGAAATGGCCTAATGGACAAGGCATTGGTTTCCAAGCTGGGGGTTGTACCAGAGCCAGTGGCAAATGTCAAGACTAACTGAAGTTAGGCTACTCTCTGCGAGATACATTAGCACTGAGCGTCTGGTGATCGCATGGAGCTTACATCTCCGAAATTGGCGAAGCACATGTTCAAAGGCACTGTCTTAATAAACCGCAGATTTATGTTTTAAACAACTATAGTTGTCAACATTTGAAGTGAATCTAAAAAGTTCATCAAAGTTGTCCTAAGACAAGAACGGGTATTGTTTTGTTTTTAGGACAACTTTGATGAAAGGTTTTGAGCCACTTCAAATGTTGACTACTATACATTCTCGCCTGAAATACATTTAAAACTACATTTCATGACACAATAACAGTAATATTTTGAAAATTATGTGAATAAAATGGTGACTGAATATAATGCTGCGTGAACTCAAACAATCAGCATGTTCAGCACCCAAGTCCCACCCCTGAAAGTTCCTGACATTTGAAAAAGTACTACCTCGCGAGCAGGGACTTTCTGAGAGGCAAATTTTTACCCGGAACTTTATTTAGCTCCTGCTTCCGTTTCCATGGTATCTTTGTTGAGAATGTTTTGTGTGTTAACCATAAACATACTCAGAGCTGACTTACTCCCGGACACGTTTTTGGAATCACCATACCTCAAGTAAGTAAGGTTTAGGTTAAGCAAGGTAAGTTAACCTTGCTTTCTGGAATACCCCCCTGCACTGCCTGGCAAGCATCTGTTTTGCCTACATCCTGTGCAGAATCCTGGCTCCATTGAAGTACAGATGAATAAGGATGATTCAAAGGCCGATGGATATGATCAAACAGCAATTTTATAAATGTTCTTTTTAAGTCGTCCCAAAAAGCATCAAGGGCCCCTGGGCAAATATTCAGCACTCAGTACTTCATCCATGCATACTTTTTGAACCAAGGCAGCATTTTCACCACAAGTAAGGAGGTTGTGAGCTATTTTTTAGAACTTTCAAATTGCTTAAAAATGTTTAGTGTGTAGTAGATGTGTGAGAATTATGAGAATTTCACGAGAAATATCACGGTTTCACAATATCACGGTATTGTGGATACAGCTCTAAAATGAGATATATTTAAATGTCTGGGTAAAAAAAAACGTTTTCTTTTCCACTGAACACAATATTTTATTTTTTTAGCAACATACAGAATATTTGGAACAGTAATATTTGTTTCTTTTTTCTTTGATTTGTTTCTGAGGTATTTGCTGAATTGATGGTTTATTTCCTGCTAGAGGTGCTTAACTGCTGCTTAATTTAACCTAAATCTGTCATTACTTTTTTTAATTTAAGTTTATTTTTTAATTACAGTACTCTTGCAAAAATATGTTTTGATTGTATATATAATTTCACACATAATTAAATTGTATAATTTAATAACCCAGTTTGAAGCAAAAACAGAATGTTCTGACTAACTTTGAAATTATGCTGTATACATAAAACATGCCTAAAAGAAACAAAAGCAGCAGACTGAATGAGAATGCAAATTCACTCTCTGACAGCAGGTGGCGCTTATGGAACAGCAGCAATAGAACGTTTCCTTGGTTACTGCTGTACAGTAATATGCATTATGGAGGTAAGACAAAAAGAAAATACCATCTAAACTTAGATAAAACGTGTGACGGCATCCCAGCAAGAGTGTTATAACGAGGCTTTTGTCCAATGACACAAGACAGGATTCCAACACTGGGATTATGACAGCAGTACTGTGTGCGTACAGATGGGACATGGATTAGCATGTGGTGCGTTTAGTGTTTCATGCAAATGCCAGAGACATGAAAATGTGTTTAGAAAGAGTACA
This sequence comes from Labeobarbus marequensis, assembly GCA_034780575.1. Taxonomy (NCBI): domain Eukaryota; kingdom Metazoa; phylum Chordata; class Actinopteri; order Cypriniformes; family Cyprinidae; genus Labeobarbus; species Labeobarbus marequensis. The sequence goes on from JAUZSZ010000134.1 coordinate 23,927,734, forward strand.
TATGCCTGCATGTTCAACTGTTCACTACTTAAAAACCTAAATTTCACGATGAATTCATTGTGTTACTTGCGGTTTCTTTGTAATTATGTGAAGTTCACAACAAATTTCAAAGTGAAAATTGTTTCAATGTAAATCCTACACCAAAAAAGGTTCCTTTAATGCAAATGTGTTAGCGTCTGAATGAAAGATCATGGTTGTGTTCGACACAATCTGGTCATTCATCCGATGACTCCTGATGAGTGTTTGGCCCTGGTCAACTCCACAGACAATGAGGGCAAGAAAGTGTTTGTGTGCCTCGAACATGTGTATGTTGTGTCTGTGCACCAGTTTCTGTGTGACTCAAGGCCAAAGCAGTGGGAAACCTTGCCATGGAGGAGCTGCATAAGCGTGTGTGTGTCTGATGACACTCATCTATATTTAACTGGCTCTCTCATACGATATGAAAGAAAGGCAGAGGCAGAGACTGACTTCCAGGCATCTTCCTAATCAATAATGAAGCGGTTTGCAGTTTGTCTTCAAACAAACACACACACAAGCCTGATAAGATGCTCCACATATTATTTGCCTTTCTATTCTCTTCAAAGATCGATTATTAAACTTCACTTATGGGTAAAATATTCTCTTTTGAAAAAAAGAGAGCAAGTCTGACTAGCAATAGTCTGAATAATCAGTGCTTCTAACCAGGTCTTGGAACAAGTAGTATCTTCTTCAGGCTTTGTTCCGTGTCTATACAACAAGAAAAAAAATCCCCACATCACTGGACCTTAGAGAAGATTTTGAAAGAATGGACACTCAGAACAGATGATGTGTCACGGTACACAAAGATCCAACATGAAAGAAGATGGTCACATGAGATGCTTCACAGAGATGGTGAGAAGATGATCAAGCGGGTCATGAATCACTTGTTTTCCTAGAACAAGCTTTATAGTAGACTTCACTGTTTCTGAATCAGTCTTTGCATCTGAAGCGCTAAGATGATCGGTGACCAACGTGATGATGTCTGAACTCATCATACTGGAACTTGTGGAACATAGTGGACTTAGTATGCACTCCATCTCTCATTCTTTCTCCATTTCTCTCTTTCTAACATCCAAACATCATCAGAAATCTGACAGCCACTGGGTACTTTCTCACAACTTTCACAGACACGTATTAACACTTCTGCCTGCCTGCCTTCTCATCCAGATGTGAATTTACATGATGTGTAAAGGACATTCGCATAACATGCAACTACAACAGTGCTAAGATCGGGCTTCGACCACCAGTACACATACAAAGCATGAAAATCCTATAGCAGCTGCTTGTCAGTGGACTGCACAAAAGTCACAATATCGGGAAGTAAAAGCATTACATCTAATATTAGTGCTGAACAAACACCAGGGTGTTGCAAATGTAAAAAAAAAATTACTTGTGTGCACTGGTGCGAGAGACATTTGACACCTGATCAAAACTCATGAACTTGAACAAAATCCCACCAGAAAACCCTGTAATGCATCTAACCTTTTAGAGAAAATTGTGTTCACAAATTCAAGCTTCTGAACTACTGCTCTGTTAAGCATTACATAATGTTTTTAATGATATTATGTAAGAATGAACACTGCCAATTTTTTTTATTGTGTTTATTAGATGTTCATAAAGTGATGGTGAATCAGTGCTGTTGTTGTTGTTTGGCAAACAAATAAAATAAAATCCTCTGTTATATATTAGGTGTATCTTAAGTTTCTGATTTTGTAATAATTCATAATTCAGTTTCGCAATGCTTGTTCATGTTACATTATGACAGAAAAAAAACACAATTTTGAACTTTGTTTCAAGACAAATGTAAGTGTAGAATCTGTGACAGAGCTTGTCTATTCAGTATCTAAGTGCAAATGACAAACTGGGTTAAGTGCAGGCTCTACAAATTGGATAAAGCCTAACTCAAACAGCTTCAAAGAGAAAATCGATGCAAAATGGCCAGAAATTGTTAATAGCATATTTATTTATTTATTTAGCGACAGCTTTTTTTTCCAGATAATATCACTATATTTCAGAGTCTAGTCTGCTTAGAAGGCCATGAGTGCGTGACACCTATTGAGGCCTGAATACACAATATCAGGAGCAGAAAAAACAAGCACTCATAAACAAACATAAATGCAGAAAAGTTTCAGATGCTCATCTTAAAATGGCCAGTACTGACAAAAAATAAAAAAACAAACCTGCACACTTCTTGCAAAAAATATTGATTGTGCTTTTGGCAAAAGAAATGATGCATACTTTTAACAGCCTTTCTTGAAAAGTTATCAAACCTTTGCGCCTGGAGAGTTTTGACTCTTCTCCATAAAGATACATATATTCCAGCTATCGGCTGTGGTGCTGTACAACTGTCACGCAAATCACAACAAGGCATGAAATCACCTGGTGTAAGAGTGAAGCATGAGTAATTCACTGCATCACTTCACAGTCCACACAACATGCCTGTGATGAGTAGGAATTATGAAACAACAGCTCCATTAATGCTGAAAATTCACTACCGTCCAGCAACTTGATTATTTCATAGGACAACCATTTGTGAGCACAAATAGGTCTAGTGCTTTGTTTCAGTTCTCTCTGAGAAAGCAATGGATTTCCTGACGCTGAGCCCTTGCGTGTGGACATACTGCATGTGTGTGTGTGAACGCACAGCAGAATATGGATCCAATAAGCCTCAATATTAAAAATGCCCAAAGACAGCCATATAGGATATAATCTTCTTTGAAATGTTTTGCGGTGTGTGTGTGTGTGTGTGTGTGTAAAAGAAATGGTGATGAGAAATCACAGCAATATTGATTTAACTGCATGGACTATGTGCTGCAGTGTTGACATTCACCTTGTCCTACATTCCAGTGGAACATGTGTACATACATACCAGCATGAAAGTGTGTGCTGCAACAATAACACAACAGAGAGCATGAAGTGTGATTAAGGGTGGTCATAGTGACAGCGGTGGTACAACATTGCATTTGGGTAGAAAATACTCAGTAGTGTTGTTGTTGTTGTTGTTTACTAAATAAAAAACTATTAAAAATGTTTTTGTTCATTTAAGTTAAAATACATTATAAATATTAGATGAAAATCAAAAATGTGAAATTTTACTAAAATGACTAAAAAACTTATTTAAAAAAATATTGCTTTTTAGCTTGACAAAAAAAATGACAAAAGCACTAAATAACTAAAACTTAAAACTAAAATTAAAACACAAGAAATTTAAAAAAATAAAGTGAATTCAAAATATTAATAAATACTATTATACAACATAAATAATAGTGAAATAACACTAAGAATACTGTACAGATGGACCTGAAAAGTATTCAGAAGAGTAAAACATTTAAGACCTTGAGGCTGTACATATTTTCTCCTCCCTATTCAGACAGACAAAAGGTGTGTGGATTCCGGTAATTGACTCCAGTAACATTACTTCCCTATCTAGCGCTCTTGGGTTAGTTTCTGTTTTAGGGTTGTGCCGATAGACGATAGTATCGTGTATCGACGATAGTCAGAGATATCGATGATAGGAGATGTCTTTGTTGATAGTCAAGACGATATTAGGCTCATTCTCCTATTAATGTATAAAATTATTATTATTATTATTATTAATATTAGGCGGCTTATTATTAGGCCTATATATTGGGCTATTATTATAAAATTGCCCCTCTATTTCACCTCAGCACCACACTTCACACACACATGCGCAAATGAGGATTAGGCTTCTCCCTCTCATTGGAAATTTTTTAAAAACGGACTCTAAAACTAAGCCCACATCAAAACTGAACTGCAGGTTGATAAACCTTTATTTACAAATTATGTCAAGAGTGCTAAAACAGACTTCTTTTATACATCTTTTCTTGAACAGCTGTGAATGAACATGACGAAACTGCATGGTCAAGAGAATTTCGTTTTCTTTACAGCACACTAACAAAAACATTGATGCTCATTCTTCATCATCGTTATTATAAAAAATGTGCAGTTAATAACTTATCAGTCTAAAACAGAGCTCGTCATGGGGCGCGCAGTCCGGAGCGCTGTATGAGTGATATCCATTTAATTTAACTTTACTCCAAAAATATGAACTTACCTGAAAATACTTTTTTAATGTGTTCATTTATGTCCAATATTTAGTGTTAAACGATATTTTGGCGATATGACCAGGGCCGCATTAACTATTGGGCTAGGCCCCGGGGCCCGAGCAAGGAGGGGGCCCATGACTGGCTGTGGAGTAGACTGACTGGCGTGCCGATTGCCAAAGCCACCACGTCCCCCACTTATTAGCGCTGTTTTTTAGTTGAGCTTTACCGTAAATTCAATGCATTACCATTTGAGATTGAAACGTAAAGTCTGAATTTGGTTTACCAATCAAATGCATTTATTCTATATTTGACTTTTGAACGATATGTGCATGTATCTATCAGGTGATCGCTGCCCAGTATCTGCATTCACTTCGCTTCATTCTGGAATAATCTGGAAATGGTCGTGCAAAGAACAATATTCCATAACTTATGGATAAATAAAAACGTCAGCCTAATTCTGAGAGAGAGAGGGGCTCAAAAATGAAAAACTTCAAATACAAACAACAGAAAAAAAAACATAAGTTAGTCAGTAAAATCCCTGGCTATCACGTTACTTTACTAAAGCTGATGATGGAGAGAAAGTGAACCGGCCACAAGGAGCAGAAGAAAAAAAACAACGTCATCGTCCACACAGATTTTAGGTTAGTTTGATTATTAACTGGATATATAGCCTATTGTTTTTGTGTTTGAACAAATGCTATTCATTTAAGGGTGGAGAAATAATACGGTAGAAATATATCAGTCGTTTTGCGCGTCATGATGTAGGCTAAGATTATCATTTAAACGTGTTTTAAGCAGGTTTTAAAACAAATGGACATTAGCCTAAGCAGCGGGGCAGAATTGATTCTGGTAAATGCGTGCGATAAAACGGTTTCAGCCTGATACACGTGGCACACACCTGCTTGTAGCGACTGACTAAACTTTTCGCTCCTTGTGCTTAAACGTTCAAACACACATAGTTATGTGTCAAAATGCCCGTCTTTGCGGGTATCCTCGTAAACACAGTTATTTGTGTCTTAAATTAACATTAATAGTTAAAGATAAAGCGTGTAGTGTTAGGCTATATGGGATCCTGGATTATATGATGAGATCTTAAAAGGATAGTTCACACAAAAATGAAGGTACAGTCACCATATACTTACCCTCAAATTGTTTCCATAATGTAAATCAAACATCGGAAAGAACATCACTTACTGTCCTTGACTGAATCACTTTTGTAAAATAAATAAGCATGAATGTACATTGAATTTATACTGTGAAGACTATTCAGTCTATTTGTACATTTTCTTTATACAATATAATATTTATTATTCAGTGCTTTGTTTTTCAAGTAGGTTGATTTCTTGTGATCTTTGTTCTGTTGTAGCCTAATTTGTGACTGTTTACTTGCAGTAAGCTTATTTTTTCTTAGGCTAGTATTATTTTTTGTGATATGGAAATTGATAACACAAATTATGAAATTTCAGTGCGTCATGAATTTTCATATGGGGGAAAAATCCAATTTAAAGCTTTTTATGCCCACCCCCATCACAATAATGATATGTATATGAAGAGTTCATTTGCAAAAGCCGATAAACGCCAAACCGATAAAAGATCTGATTGCCGTTCATTATTCTCCACATATAGCGCGATCTGAACCCTAAACAGGTTTTGTCAAAAAAGCTGGTATTGTCCACTAGTTCATGTTTTACTGCAGAAGCAGACAAGCACCCTTGTTGTTTTTGAACTGAAGCCGGTAAGTCCATTTTAGCGAATCAGCGTGTTGTATTCAGGTCAGGTGACAAGGCTATTTTCACTTTGAAAAGACGTGCTAGCTGAGAGAAGTTTTGTCAAAGCTGACTAAAAGTGATCGAGGATGGATAATTTCGACGAACTTGAACCTGTGATATTTTCCTCAGGGTGAAAAATGAAAATAAAAGCTGAAACGTTTTCATGGATCCTTGTGAAAGCAGCGCATTACAATGGTGAGGGAAAAGCTCAGTGTATTGCGTGTAATAATCACATCCAGTTTATGATCACAGCAACAACGTTTGTCAGGCATCTACATTGTTGTATAAGGAGATTGCAAAGATTAAACAAGTGTTTATTTAACTCTAAAACATGAAATGTAGAGTTATCTGCTTTTGCCAAAAAAACGACTGTTGGCGTTATCTGCTTTTGCTATAAAACAAACTTTTAATATGTAAAAAAAAACATATTCAATGAATTTTAATTTAGTAAATTACCTATATTTAAGTTGTTATTACTTAATCAAAACAACCCAACTGCAGTTTGATTGATATATATATATATAATAATAATAATTATTATTATTATTATTATTGTGATGGCAGGGCCCGGTCTTAATGCGGCCCTGAATATTGGCTACTGTTTGGCTGTTTGGGGTCAGTAAGATTTTTTTAAAGAAATTAATACTTTCATTTAGCAATGATGCATTAAATTGATCCAAAATGATGGGAAATACATTTAAAATGGAACAAAAGATTTTCATTTTAAACAAATGTAGTTCTTTTATAATGTATCACAGCTGTATCCACAAAAATATTAAGTGTTTTCAACATTGATAATATACTTTACAAGAAATGTTTCTTGAGCATCAAATCAGCATATTAGAATGATTTCTGAAGATCATGTGACACTTAAAACTGGAGTAATGATGCTGAAAAATATGTAATTATAATAATAATAATAATAATAGTATTTTTGATCAAATAAATGCATCCTTGGTAGGTAAATAAATAAATAAATAAATAAATAAATCTTATTGACTTAAAACTTTTGCTAGTGTATGCTCCCTAATGCCATAATGCTAGTAAAATACTGTATAGCGCACTGATTGGAGTTTGTTGTGTCGTCTTTGTAGAGATTTCTTTTAGAGTATGGATGTGTGGAGGAAGCCTGGAAATCATCCCCTGTAGCAGGGTCGGCCACGTATTCCGCAAGAAACATCCTTACATCTTCCCGGAGGGCAATGCCAACACCTACATAAAGTAAGAGTCCTGAGAAGTGCACATACTTAAAATAATAATTCATATCCAGCATATCCAGCTGAGCTTTTGATAATATATTCCTGCCGATAAAGGCTGTAACACTTTTTATCAACATCAGAAGACCTTGTTTTGTCCTTGGGGGTTGTTAACCTGTAAATTTGAATATGTTAATCTTTTTTATTTTTATCTCTGTTGGATGTTTTTCTGTGTTATTTGTTGGATTTTTCTTGCCAAAGATAGAGATAATACTCCAACTTCTGCCTGGAAGAAAATCTGATGTGTAAAATTTGTTTGCTTTTATCACGTTTCGCCTCCGGGGAAAAACCTCAGCATGAAACCGTATGAAATATTAAGGGCATAGCACAACATTTTTTCTGAATCTGAATTGCTATGAAGTGTGCTCAGTCAACAAAATCTGTTTCCTCATATAGTTCAGAGGCGCTAATGAATAATTGCTGAAGGCATTAGCTGGCTTTACTAGATATTCTTAAAAACCGTGTCCTTTTACAGAGTTAGCAGGGTTATGTTCGATATATACAGTGTAGAAATCAGATATGTTTTTTTTATGTGTAGTTTTTATTGTATAACCTGCAATAAAATGTCTTAAATAAAACGAACCAAGACATGTGCAATGCATGACCAGTTTTCATACAAAAATAAATGATTGATGTGTATATAACACCTTCACTCCCTCTGAATATCCACAACACCCTAGAATGTGGCGCCTAGGTTTTCTGCTCAGATTTTCTTCAGAATTACAGTTGCAAGTGTGTTTAATTTAATTATGAATTGACAGGTCATCCTAATGATCTTCTTGAGGCTGAAGTGTTAATATAGCGCACTTCAGTGTTCACATTCAATGCTCTTTCTGTTTCAGGAACACCAGAAGGACTGCTGAGGTTTGGATGGATGAGTTCAAACTGTTCTACTACTCAGCTCGACCGGCTGCTAGGGGAAAATCCTACGGAGAGTGAGTGACTGATAGCATGTGTGTGTTTATGTGTGTATCTATAATGGGGAGGCATTAGGGAAAAGATTCATCTCTTATTCCGCTCATTCTCTTCCTCTCTTATCAGCATTCACGGCAGGCAGGAGCTCCGCAAGAGTCTCAAGTGCAAATCCTTCAAGTGGTATCTGGACAATGTCTATCCAGAGCTCAAGTGAGTTGAGGAGTCAGTGTGGTGTGTGTATTTGAGTGTCTGCGGGTGGTGACTGATAATTGTAAAGTGCCATGTTATTATTTAGCATGGCAGTATAAGACCCCTCTGTCTAAAGCTGTTTTGTTGTACACTAGTTGCTCTCATCTGTCTCGAGGGAAAGATTTTCCACCCACTATGGCAGATTTTGCATACTTGCAGTATTTTTGTCCTTAAAAGACAACTGTTTTTTATGTAATTTTCATTCATTTGGCATCTAAATTAGTCTGTTAATGCACATTTGCAGACGTTTTAACAAAATGTGTGAAACTGTCAAACTAAACTTTAATTAAAGAGTTCTCAATTACGTTTCATTCGAGTCTTAATTTGATCAATTACCTTTTTTATGCTTCCCATTTAATAAAAATAGACACCAATGAGAGTTGAAATTGAGTATAGAGAAATAAAACGAACATGGATCACATATATCATATAAATTGATTTTGGAAGTACAGTATTTGATGAGAAATATTGTCCCAAACTGTGCTCAGATTTGCCAAAGTCTGTCATTAAAAGTCAGGAGACTTAAGCACTTTTTTATCATTTGCTACTCGTTGCTTTCTAGTAGAAGCAATTGAGATATTTAAGAACCTAATTTGTATTCTGCTGCCTCTATTTTTGTGGGTTATTTATTATCATAACACTGTGGTGTTTCGTTCATCGAATCCAGAGTTCCTGATGATTCCGATGCGGAGTCTGGTGTGATCCGACAGAGACAGAACTGTCTACAGTCTCGTATAGTCGAAGGTCAGGATCTCCCAGTGCTCACACTCGCACCCTGTAGCATCAGCAAAGACGTTCCAGCAGCCAATCAGGTACAAAACACTGGTATAATATCAGAAAAACCATGCTTGAAGTATTAATTGATCAGTTTTGCTTTCCATATCATTTGATGTTGGTACTGCGATTGCTGAAAGAAATAGCGCTGTCTGCATTATCCATGTCTACTTGGCATTCACAAATCTTACACCATAGATCTCGAATTATAACCATTTACAGCATATCTTGCCTTTAAGCACTGTGCTCACATATTCTACTAAACAGTTTGGTGAAAATATCAGAGGAGGAGGAGCATAGGTAGTGTGTACTTTTACTCTTACGCCAGGAATCAGTGACATCTCACACGGTTAGGCTGTGACTCTGAGATGCTAGATTACATTAAATGCTATGCAACCAGGGGCATGTTGAAAGGGCAGCTTTTACAGCGGGATAATGGGATTTAATTCAGGTCACATTTGTGCACTGCTGTGTAATTATATTAAACAAAGAGGAGCCCTCTGGACTCTGAGCAGCTAATCTGCCCTACTGTCACCCTTCATGGCTTTCTCACCTGCGCATGAGCCTGGAAGAAAAACACAATTTTCATCATTCAGAACTGAATCGAGAATGGCTATTAAAGTCCATTCAGTTGCTGGATTTTAACTGAGCAAACAGTAAACAGGATAATAGCAAACAGGATACAGAATTGAAATTAGAATTTTTGTGGTACTATTTAAAGAAATAGTATTAAAGTGCAATGAAATTCAAATAAATTGACATAACTAAACAATGTATGGGATGTTTGTACAGGAACAATAAATTGTATAAATTAATATGATATTTAAATATATGTATAAAAAAAAAAATATATATATATTTCTTTTTTTATTATTATTATTTCCATTTCATAGACCATGATGGAAAAACCATCCAGCTCAAATATTCAAAGAGAATCAATTCTTAAACTGAAATTATGGTTCAACCAAAGCCACCAGCTACTAGTCATAAAGCCTTAAACTCTCATTCTACTCAGAAAGTGTTTATTTAACTGAGTCTCTCTCTTGTTCCTCTGTGCACCGTAAAAAAGTTGCCTTTTTCAGATGTTTAATCTCTAAATTATGAAGCCCAGAGATGACTGTAGACAGTAGATTTGGGGCCGGAACACCACAAAAGTGTGTTCATAACACCACAAGAGCATGTTTCCCTGCTGCCTGTGGCACATGACCTTGTTAAGCGTCTGTAAGACTCACCAGATGGGAAGTGGTCTCCCTACGTGTCTCAGAACAGCAAATGAGACCACCTTCTCAAAGGAAAGCAAAAAGTGTCTACTTTCTTCCAGCATCTATCTCTCTCTTTCTCTGTTTACCATTTAAGCAGAGCTGACATATTAGAACAGACATCTTTAAATGAACAAGCGTGTAAATGCTCTAGCTTGTTTCCTAATCTAGTTTTCTAATAAGTATGGCATTGTATACTATGAATATTGTTGGCTCTGTGATGAATTGCTTATGTTCCTTTATTAAAAATCGCTTTGAATAAATGCCTGGTAAATGGATAAATCTAATGTAAATGCAAACCTACGAATGATGGATTTTTTTAAGCTAATTAAAAATTCATGATAAATTAAATGATAAATTAAATTAATGATAAAATAAACTAGAAGACTTCATTATAGACATTTATTTAGTTGACATAAATAACATTTAAAGGAATCATTCACTCATAAATGGCAATTTGCTGCAAATTTACTCTCCCTCAGGCCATCCAAGATGTAGATGAGTTTGTTTCTTCATCGGAACAGATTTGGGGATATTTACAATTATATCACTTGCTCACCGATGGCTCTTTCGCAGTGAATGGGTGCCGTCAGAATGAGAGTTCAAACAGCTGCTAAAAACATCACAATAATCCACATGACTCCAGTCCATCAATTAACATCTTGTGAAGCGTAAAGCTGCATGTAAAAAAAATATCCATCATTAAGCCATTTTAACTCATCTACATCTTGTCTGAGAGTAAGCAAATTTTAATTTTCGGGTGAACTATTCCTTTAAAATATCTGTAAGATCCTTGTACTTACAGCAAAGTCATGCAATCTGTTGAAATCTGTGTAATTCTCCAGAAAGGGAATTGCTTTTGCTTTTTCATTTCATTATACATTGGTTCAGCATCAGAAAGCCTGCATTCTTTCCCACACAGGAGTGGATCTATACCCATGGACAGCAAATCCGCCAGCAGCAGCACTGTCTGTCCGTCTCCACCACTTTCCCTGCCTCCCAAATCCTGCTCGTGCCGTGCAACATCAGCGACGGCAAGCAGGTACCTCCACTGACGAGAACGCAGGAGACATCCGTGACAGACCATAAATCAGGCCGCACTTAGAAAGCTCCCGGAGGAACCCACTGACATCAGCTCTATGAGTATCAGTCCCAGCGTTAGACAGCCTCTCAGGAGAGGCTTTACTCTCAGGCCGATGTCAGCGTTTCCATACGTCACATTTGTCATGTCAGTGTCAGAGATGTGTGGCATACTGTAGCATCAGAAAACATTCGCTTTGTTTGTTGTGCAGGGAGGCGTACATATAAGTATATATGTGAAGTATGAATGTGTACTATGCATTACTTGCAAGATATTTTATGCTGTCCACAGCTAATGTGCACTTACACATGTGTTCATATGCCCTGTGTTACTGCAGCGTTGGCAGAAATCTGGCACTCACCTGGAGCACCTGGCGTCTCGTTTCTGCGTGGACAGTGAGATGGCTTTGGACGGCATCGAGAGCAGTAAAATGCTGGTGATCAGCCCATGTGAACTGTCAGCACACACTCAGAGATGGGAGATGCCTTTCTCGTGATCCTTCTTCCTTGGCCTCTCCTCCCCTTTCAGAGCTCAGCTGGAGTCAAAGATGGATAGAGAGGCAGAGAGAGTGTGAGTGTGTACCTCCAGGAGAGGCTACATCTGTGTCCTGCTGTTCTGCTATGTCCACTCCCTTTGTCTCTTCGGCACACCCCAGGTATGCTGGCATTGCAGGATGTTCTGATTCAATGACATGACCTCATTACTGCCGCTATATTAATGCTACATTCTACATTATGGGTTTGTCTGATAAAAAAACAAGTGCTGTCAAGTGCTAAAAGTAACTCTTAAGCAAAACAAACTCAAGTGAGCTTTGGAGATAATCATGCAAATACTTAAAGGTGAAGTGTGTAATTTTCTAATGCTAATATTGTTTCCTATCCTAGTTTAATATGCAGAGTCAACTATTAGTAAGCTGCTCTTTGACTGATTCCCCTGAAGATACTGAGACTATCAAAACATTGCTCATTGTTTGAGCATCTCAACCAGGGCTTCATTTCCAAAAAGCATCGTAAACCTAAGTAGACAGTAGAAATCAGTGGCAACAAAGGTCTGTATGATCATGCTTCTGGGCAGTGTTGTTATTGTTAACTAAAACTATTAAACATGGTTTTAATTAATTGAAATAAAGCAGAAATAAAACAGAATATAAATATTAAATGAAAAAAAACAAAAAATGAAAGTACTAAAATGACTAAAACTGAAATAAAATAATTAAACTAAAAAGAAACTAGAAAATAACTAATGACAAAGCACTAAAAATTACTAAAACTAAAATTAACAAATAAAATATAGAAGGTATTTCAAAATGTTACTAAATACTATAAGACAGAGGTCTTCAACTCTGCTCCTGGGGACCCACTCTCCTGGAAAGTTTATTTCCAACTGGCTTCAGCACACCTGCCTGCAATTTTCAAGCAGTCTTGAGGAGATTGATTGGCCGCTTCAGGTGTGTTTGATTAGGGTTGTAGCTAAACTCTTCAGGATAGTGGGTCCCCAGGAACAGGGCTGAAGACCTCTGCTATAAGAGAATATAAACAATACTAACTTAACATTGCTTCTTGGAAACGCAGGCCAGCCTGACATAGCAACAGTGGCTCAACCAATGGGCAGGATCATAATTTTTTCCAAACAATGAGTAAACTTGTTTTTAAAAAAAATTACCATTATTGTTTTAATGTCATAATTATATTTACAGTAGCAGCGAAAAAATGATACATTTCCCCTTTATTTACAATCTATGTTAGAATTTTACTTTTAAAAGTATATTTAAGAGTGTAATTCTAATAGAAAGCAATTAATTGTTACATTTTTTCCTTTTTTTATTACAGTAGTTACTTTTGTATGGAAGCCTGTGTCCACCACTCAATAAAAAATAAAGGTAATTGTGACTTTTTATCTCACAATTCTGACTTTTTTCTTGCAATTGCAAGTTCACATCTCGCAATTCTGAATTATTTTCTCAGAACTGTGTGATACAGTGTTGCAATTCTGAATTTTTTTCAGAATTGTAAGATATAAACTCAGAATTACAAGTTGTAAAGTCAGAATTGTGAGATATCAACTCACAATTTTGAGTTATAAAGTCAGAATTGCGTGATATAATCTCGCAATTCTGAGAAAATATCAGTCTTTTTCCCCTCAGAAATGGACTTTATAACTCGTAATTGCAAGTTTATATCTCACAATTCTGAGAAAAAAAATGTGATATAAACTTTATTTCTTGCAATTGCAAGTTTATATTTCACAATTGTGACTATAACTCGCAATTGCAAATTTATATTATTTATATTTATTATATTATATTTATATGCAGTTTATCTCACAATTCTTGCTTCATTTCTCAGAATTGAGTTTTTATCTCACAATTCTGACTTTATTACTCGCAATTGCGAGTTTGTATCTCACAATTCTGAGAAAAAAAGTCTGAATTGCGATATGTAAACTCGCAATTGCAAGAAAAAAAATACAGAACT
>JAUZSZ010000134.1:23950975-23961040 GCA_034780575.1 Labeobarbus marequensis
TTAAATCCCACTAAAGTAATTGTTGGCTATTTAAGAAATCATCACAACTGTTGTCCTTAAGTAAATACCATTTGAAACCCATTTACATGATATGAAATAGGTTCTCCGTATGCATACAGTAGCTGTGTAAGTGGCAATGTGTAGACATATATGAAATAGTGATTTGAGAGATTATTTTATCATTTTACTTGTATTTTGTGCCTTCAGTAAGAAGAATATGCAACTGTATGCATATACAGTATATGTGTGATCTTTATAGACAACCTACATAAAATGCTTACATATATTAGTTGTCATTCTATATCAAAGATCTGTAGTTTTTATTGTGGGGCAAAACAAATAATGCAATGCAATACAATGAATAAAATATGTTGCACTGGGCTTTATAGGGTTAAATGCTCGATTTGTCTTTCCAAAAACCTCTGCAGGATCGTAGAGTTCTTTGTTTTACCCAGTAAACAGTTTCTATTATGAAGCCTCCTCTGCCAACACCGTCTGCACAGGGGTCTGTGCACTTGAGGGGGAGGACACAAAAGATTCTCTTCTGGGTTTGTGTGTTAGCATAACCCCACTGACTCCACAATGCTAGTCGCTCAAGAACAGAAGATCCACGGTTCCACTTTTGCTTCTGCTCTCTTCAGCTCTGTCAGCACCCACATCTCCCATCAGTCCACATCGTTTAAAAGATCAGGAACAGTGGGGCCATTATCGATTTTTTCTGTTATTGCTGAGTTCATGTCTAGGAGTTTGGCAGTGCTTGTTATGTGCTGGCCCCTTTTTCAACTGCATAACCCCACTGATATTTCTCTCTGATATTAAAGGGAGGATGGTGAAATTGCACTGCCAGATACAAAGGTCAAGAAAATTACTGCTGCAAGAAAATGTAAGATCCTGCCAAAAAGACCAAGATGAGTGGGGATGAATTGCTGTCAGGAGATGAAGAATTGAGGATTTGGCAGTAATTTCTCAGCCTTTGTTCTTCGCCCGTTCTTGCTGATCTCTGCTCGTGTTCAGGCACATATGGTTTCCCATCATTGGTCTTGCCTCAAACTGTCAGTCACTCTGGAGAGGTTGACAATTATCTTCCTTAAAGAGATGGAAAGCTGTGATGGAAAGCTGAATTTTCAGCCATTAGTCCAGTCTTCAGTGTCACATGATCCTTCAGAAATCATACTGATATACAGTGACCACTGCAGAGAATGCTGCTTAATGCAAAAAGACGGCAGTATTAGTTCTATTTTGTGTTTTATCAAACTTAGACGTGATAAAGAGTGTTGTGCAATACCTGATTTACTCCTGTACATGTTGACATAATGAGAATGAAAAAGGTGCATTTTACTGATTTGCACCAGCTTCTTTTCCTGTAGCTTGCTAAATGAAATTAGTTAACCTCATGACGCCAAACTCTGGAGAAAAAAAACCCCTCCTCAATCCCCATCAGTGCTCCTTCTAGAGTGAAATTAATACTGTCTTGATTCACCCTTGCATTACCTCTCTCTCGTTTTCTCTCCTTTTGTAGCTTTCACCACCAAATTTGACTTTGCTTGATGTCTGAGCCGCAGTGAATCTTCCATGCTTGAAGCTTTTCCCCTTGCATGACTGGCTGTATATGTATCTTGCGCTTTTGACATCAGGTAATCTTGTTTTACGGCAGACATGGTGTGTTGTGACATTTTATTGCGCAGACATGATATTTCAGATGTGCAGCCGAACGTAAGCCTTTTCTCTCTAGCTCGGTGTTTTCATTGCTCTGCCTCTCGGTCAGCCATCGATCTCCATTTGGCTGCTGTGGTTTAGTAATTACACAGCAAGCACAGGGGGCACTAAATGAGTTGATTGCGCTTTGATGCCTCCTGGGTCCCTCCGACTAATGCAGTTTTCATGCGGCCTGATGTTTAACTGCTTAGGAACCAAGTCAAAGAAATCATTTCATAATTGCATTATATGATAAGTTCATTTATCAGCCACCTACACATGGAAATTTTGCTTGCTCAATAGAGGCCTTCTAATAGAACGCAAATACACAATGGGTGGATTTTTATTTTTTTGTCTCATAACATTACAAAGACATGTCCAGTTGGTATAAAGCTTTTGGGGCAATAGAAATATTTTATCAGCTTTTCTCTTTTAGAAAATGTTCTTAAGACTTTCTTTTGTAGAACTTAAAAGTAGATAATTTGGGAAATGTCTGTGTGTTTTCCCCCCCATACAGTAGAAGTCAGTGGTCAATAAAGCTGTTTTATTAGTACTAGCGTTCTTCAAAATATCTTCCTATTTTTGGCGACATATAGCGCTTTTGCGCTTTGGACGACCCGAGTTCGAGTCCGGGCTTGCAGTCCTTTCTCAATTCTGTACCCCCTCTCTTTCCCACTTCATTTTCTTCCCACTTCTTATATACTGTCCTCTCCTAATAAAAGGCAAAAATGTCAAATCTCTAAAAAAAAAAAATCTTTTTTGTTCCATAGAAAAAAAAACAGTTTGGAATGACATGAGGCTGCGTAATTTATGACAGTTTTTACATGTTTTGAACTCTCCAGTAAGGATCTAGCAGAAGCCTCCACCAACAGAAATTTATTAAATACATATTACAAATATATACAGTATATATATTACATACATACATACATATACACACACACACACACACACACACACACATACATACACACAAACACACACACACACAAACACTATACATATACACTCTTAAATTTAAAATTGAATTACAATTATATACCTTTTCTCTTTTAACAATTGTTCTTGCATGACTTTCTTTAT
Source organism: Labeobarbus marequensis (assembly GCA_034780575.1). NCBI lineage: Eukaryota > Metazoa > Chordata > Actinopteri > Cypriniformes > Cyprinidae > Labeobarbus > Labeobarbus marequensis. The sequence goes on from JAUZSZ010000134.1 coordinate 23,953,754, forward strand.
ACTGTGGACCATAAAAGTAAGTATTTTGGTCATTTTGTCTATACAGGGGAAGTAATTGAAAACTGAAACTGTTATCTTACCACCATTTTTTTAATTATGATCTTATTGTACTGCAGAAAAAAATCATACACTTTTGAAACAACTTGAGGGTGGGTAAATTATGACAGATTTTCGCAATTTTCTTTTTGTGGGTGAACTATCCCTTAAGGATCTAGCTGAAGCTTCTTCCAACTGGTTGCATGGACCTTTTTTTCAGTATTGGAAAAGTAGCCAAACCAGACAAAGAGACTCCAGAATAATCTGTACAAGAATGTTCTGTAACAGGAACTATTCTTTCCTAATACCACCAGTAGACAGTATGAGCATGTACAGTACACTGCACATAGCACTCATAAGACACTGACCTGTCAGATACGAAAGCTTTTTTCTGCTTTGGTGCTTTGTGTTCACTGCAAACATGCAACGTGTACAAGCACCTCAGATCACAGCTGCTGTTCAACACTGTGTTTCAAACTACACATCTACTTTCTCTTCTTTTTATGTGTGGCTGCTCCTGCACATCTCATAGGACCTGATGAGCTGGAGCTGTCGAGGATTTAAAAAAAGACAAAATTCAGTCATTCTTTACTCAAACCATGTAAAGAATGTTTTATGTCATTTGTGGTGGAACAGTAAAGCATTCTGGAAATTTTGTTTCCATGTTAATAAAAAATCAGCTAGAGTCTATGAGTTTTTGTATTAGTAAGCGATTTAAAACTGTAAGCATCATTAACTGCAGGTCTTCACCTTCTTCACGAATGCTGATTCTGTCCTCTACTGTTGCATTGTTGTTGAAAATGTTCTTTGATTTTAATTAGGCTATAAATTATAGCTCATCCGTTTAATGACATCCAAATGTCCTTCACGGCCCCTGTAAAATCTTATATTTGGAATCTATACACTGCCAAGAGGCTCTTTTAAGATCCCGCTAACGATAAGACCCAAGTTGGGTTCAAATTAAACTAGGCAATTTTAATAACTTTTGTCACCTCTCACAGCACAAAATGGGCAGACAGAGACACAATGGGTGAATAAATACTGTCCGCCTAACCACTGTCTGCTTGACATTGAGGACTGTACTTTCATTTACCCCAGTCTGTCAGGTCCATCCCATCAGCCACTGCTTCACTCCTGCATCATTTAGACCCGCTCCATGAGTGCTGACTGGCCATTTGGGCTCTTGAAGTTCTTCGCTCTTCTCTAATACTGCAAAATAATGCATATACAAAGATTTTCATTTACAAAAATAAATAAATAATGCTAATAATACACACATTCAAAATTGTTGGGATCATTTTTACAGTTTTTTTTTTTTTTAAATAAGATGTTGGTCATCAAGGTTGCATTTATTTGAAGAAAAAAAAAAACAGAAAAACAGTAATATTGTGAAATATTTTTGTAATTTAAAATAACGGTTCTCTATTTTAATAAACTTTAAAATATAATTTATTTTTGTGATACAATTCTGAATTTTCATCAGCTATTACTCCAGTCTTCTAATATGCTGATTTATTATAAATGTTGGAAATGGTTGTGCTGCTTAATATTTTTTGGAACCTGCTCTGAACAGCATTTATTTAAAATAGAAATATTTTTTTAACAATCTAAGTCTTTCCTATCACTTTTTATCACAAAATATTTATATTTGAATAGATGTTGTTCTTTGCAACTTTCTACTTTAAAACCCCGTCTTTAAATGTACAGTATAAGCTCAGTTTTTCCTTGTTTATTTCACCTCAATATGGTATTCACTGCTTCAGATTTTAATGAGATGTCATGATTCCATTATGAAGACTTTTAGCTTTAAGCGTCTCCACTGAGATTGTGTGACCTGAATTTCTGAGTCAGTGCTCACCTGTGATCTTTTAATAGCTTGTGCTTAAAGTAATGCATGAAAGAATGAGCCACGTAAAAGATTTGTGAGCCATTCTCTTTGTGGAGCGCCTCATCTAATGTCGCTCCCAAGGGTTTGTGAGGAATCTCAAGCGACCCCCAGCTGTGCATGTGGAAAGAGCGTGCTATCAGATCAGTAGAACAGAGGATGTGTTCCTTCACTCCACCCATTTGGAAACTAGGACGCATGTTTCTCAAAAGAGCCCACCAGTGGCACCACAACTCTGTTGTCTGGAGTGTCTCCAGGGTTTTCTCTTATATGCCAGGATCTGACATCGTCTTAGTGCACTTTGCTGCTTGGCATCAGTCAGTCTGCTGGTTTGATCTGCCAGACAGCTGTTTCTGTCTCTTGTTGCTTCTTCTATATTAAATGTTCATAGGCCTACTGCTCACTTGGCTGCAAACACAGTCATTTAGTATATGAAAAAGATATACTAAAATACATTATACAAAATACATTCATAAAATTACCATGGAATATCTAATCATTTTAATTAGAATAATTATTAATATATCATTAAAAATGAATAGGCCTATGGACATATGACACACACACACACACACACACATGCTCTCTCTCTCTCTCACACACACACTTTTTTTTTCATTATCATAATGCATCCATTGATTCTGATGGCCTCAAAAATGCATTTCACAAAAATCCTGTTCTCTTCATCAGGAGACCTAAACACTAAATATAGAAGGAGATTCATTTAAATGCATCTCTGATTGGAAAATTGTGATAATTGTGAAATTGTCAAAAAGGAAAAAAGGAATATCATCATGTGGAGATACATTCAGAATGTGACTAAAAATAAATATAGCTCTTCATTATTCATTAGATTATGATCATTTATGCAACATATATCGAGGAAGTAATTCTTCACTAATGTATGACACTAATTGCATCTCAGTTGATAAAACTGAAACTATCTTTTTCTTGTCTTTCAGATGGTGCTAAAATGATACAAAATAATATCAACGTAACCTATGTTAAGATTATGATGATGTTATAAGATAATGTGAAACTAATGTTTAAAAAAATATTCAAAAAATATTTTATAGCATTGCAAATTTTGCATTTATTTATTTGGCAGACACTTTTATTAAAAGTGACATAATAAATTGAAAATTTACGTTGCATATGTGTATATGTGTTTCCTGGAAATCAAACTCATGACTTTTGTGCTGCTATAGCACATTTTTTGCATTTACATGAACAATATCTCTCATTTTAGTAGAAATGAAATTCTGATAAGAATAATTTACTAAATTATAGCATCTAAGAGCAGTATCAAGATTAGAGGAATTTATTATATATATATATACTGTATAAGGGAAAGTGTCCTGAAGCATTTTTGCCTTCACTAATTCATGTGAAAATGTCTTGCAGTGTGACGAATTAACTTTCAAAGTACAAATATTCCATATAGTCTCTGAAATTATAAATAAATTAAGATAAATGAAGTTATCTGTACTGACATTTTGTAGGAAAAATTGCTAATTTAAGCTCTTTTGCAGTAATGCAGATCATAGTGGCAGCTGAAGATTGCTTCTTATAGGCACACTGAAGGCATCCATTGAATAGAACAAGGTACCGCAGGTTTCATGAGGGATTTGCTATTTTAGTCTCTAAATTGTGGCTATTTACCTCCCTCCAACATATTAAAGTCTTTTTCTTGGATAGTGAACATCTGCGCTTCTCATCTGTGCTGTGGCTATTCAAAATGACTGACATTTTGTATTTTTATAGCTGTTTTTTTAATGACACTCCTTGCCGAAAATAAAAATAAATAATCTCTTTTCAACATATGTCTGTGTGACAAATTTCCCTCTGTTTTGCACCTTTTGGCAGGTGATTCATGACTGCCTGCATGCAACTGGATTTTAATTAAAAACTGCCTCGACTCGACCGCCAGTGGAGCTGTTGTTTTTGAGAATATGAGCGTACACAACATCTAAAACATGTTGACAGCAGCTTGCTGAGGACTAGAACATTAATAAGGTTGTCTAGCTGTCTTGGCCACCATCTCAACACTGAGGGTCTAAAGTTTTCCCACCATGACAGCATATCTCAACTCGAGTTCTGCAGTAACAGTGAACACATTCAAACACAGTTCATCTTAAATTGGACGGAGAGTGGATTTGAAGAGCAGGCCTTGGGCATTGTTTGAAGGGTGTAAGTCTTGACAGTAACTATTAGTACACCTAAGAGGTGTGAGAGAACATTCTCGTAGAGTCAGTACACACTTTCTGTCGACTTCGAGCTGCTTCTGGCTAAGGATCATGGCAGAGGACAAAGAGAGGGGGTGGGAAGGTGAAGTTAATTGAAGGTATAAAGTGAAAGGCCATTTTATTTCTGGTTTGGAAAACAAAGCTGCTGAATTCAATAAACAGTTGCATCTCTGGCTTTGAACAACGTCATAAAAATAAGAATAATCTTGGGTCATTTAAATCTATTCAGGCTGAAAACAAAGTGGGATCAGCATGAAAAATGGCTTTTGCGTGCTAATAAAGAGAATTTATATTAACTTACACAGGTGAGCCTACAACAGTTTGATTTCTTAAAGGAATATTTCACCTAAAAATGAACATTTGCTGATAATTTACTCACCCTCAGTCCTTCCTAGATGTAGATCAGTTTGTTTCCTTATCAGTTGACCAGATTTGGATAAATTTAGCATTACTTCACTTGCTAACCAGTGGATCCTCTGCGGTTCAGAATGAGAGTTCAAAACCTAAAGAAACATCACAATAATCCACAAGTAATCCGCACTTTAAACCATCACTTGTGACCAAAAGAGCAGTCCATAATCGATAATAATCCTTACTGTAGTGAAAAATCATTTCAAAATCCACTGGACATATTTGTTTTTGAACCATTTTGGACTGTTATTGCTTGTAAATCATGCTTGATCTCTACGTATTTCTTTCCTGATTCAGACAAGAAGATGCTTTCTATAGAGAAAGCAATATTATCGATAGATGACTCATATTTCATATTCTCGAAACAATTGATTGGAGTAAAAAAAAAATGGACTGGAGCCATGTGGATTATTGTGATGTTTTTATCAGCTGTTTTGACCCTCATTCTGACGGCACCCATTCACTGCAGGGGATCCATTGGTGAGCAAGAGATGTAATGCTGAATTTCTGTAAATCTGTTCCAATGAAGAAACAAATTCATCTTGAAAAGACTGAGGGTGATTAAATTGGGTGAACTGTTCCATTAATAATCAAATCCTGTTTTATCTTTCATTGTTTAATGAATGTGTAAAAAGTGCTATGAGTCAAACTGTACTACACCCACATTTTAAAGAAGACATGAAGAAAACAAAAAGACTAATTGTTTCCTCTGTTACTATCTTTATCATCTTTAAGGCTATGATCATTTTTCTTGTTTTCTGTTGTGTGTGAAAACTAAAGGATGGGCTAAAATGACATCCAGTTGGCAAACTGAGCTGCAAATAAAATGACATTCTTCAGTTGAGTGCTTCAGAGGGGTTCAGAGACTTTATGTTTCCACCCACAAGCTGTCCGACTATTAGACTTAGCTAGCTCAGGCTTATTATGCGGCTCCCAGGAATATGGAATTTTGATCGGTCAATCATGCTATATATATATATATATATATATATATATGTGTGTGTGTGTGTGTGTGTGTGTGTGTGTGTGTGTGAGAGAGAGAGAGAGAGAGAGATCATTAGCCTATTTTTAGGATGATTATAGGGTTTATTATCATCATCATCATCATCATCATCATTTACCGTGAGACATTATATATTCACATTTCTGTATTTTGTGATTGCAATTATACTCAAATGTGAATCACATTACTGTAATAAAATAATCTATATTTATATAATAATACTATAACAAAAACAATCTCTATATTATTATTATTATGATTATTATTAATATTTTGAGAAATCAGTATAATATATTTTTAAGGGAAATTATGCTTTTTTAAAAATATTATTTTTATTTTTACTATGTACTTTTACTCATTTCTGTATTGTTTTCCGGGCATTTTATTCATGATATATATATAAAATTTATTTGATTATTATGTAATTCCCATTCTTTTCAAAGGTAAACCTCATTACTGTAAAACAATAATCTATATTTATACAATACTATAACAGTAATAATATACATAAGAGTTCTTTGTGAAACCAGTATCAATTAAAGGCTGTAAAATAAAATACTAGCATTGTGTATAGTCATTTGTAGTTTAAATAATAAAACATATTTATTGCATTAGTAATGAGATGTTTTACATTACTCTGATGAGAACCAAGGGGGCAGATGCACAGAAATGTCATAGAAATAAAAAACAAAACAAAAAACAAATCGATGTAAAATACATGTTTTGCTTTAGCTTTTGGCCTGAAATATGGCCCCCAGCCTGAGATTCACTCATCCAACTGCAATTTCCACCCTGGATCAGTTTGGCATTTTTATGGATGTACAAATTCTTGTGTGTTCAACAGGCCGACTTCACAGAGAAGCTGCGAGTTCATGAGGAGACCTACATCTTGAGGTTAGAACGACTTCAAAAAGCCTCTTCCAAATAGCACTGATGAGATGCCAAGAGGATTTCCCTCCAGTATTTACTAATTCAATCAGAACAAGTCCGAAAATAACACAGAATATGGCACTGGTGGTTTATACACCCAAATACTCCTAATTTACCGAACATTTTATTCACTTCGGTTACACTTATGTCAAGCAAAACTACTTCATTGGTTTGTACGGTGTTGATAAATGAAATAAATGACTTTCTGGTGACATTCTTGATTTATTAAGCACGATAAAATGATGCAGATGAAATTCGGGATCATATTCGTGGACGTCAAGGAGGGAACAGAATATCTGATTAAGTTGTTTGTATAAGGTTTTTGTGGCACCTTTCCCACAAGTCATTAGCTGTCTGAAAGTAGCCCAGCACTATGGCAACACTGTGTAACTCAGCCTAAATAGCTGAGTTGCCATATAAAGTGATGTATTATTAAAGCTGAATAGTGACTTTTCCACTGCATTTGAGAAAGCCCACATACAACTATAAATATCCCCCCGCAGTACATATGAAAGAATGCTAATCATTTTTTTTTAACTCTAAGCTCTTATTTTCCATTTACAGAGCATATCATTTCACATCACAAGGCACATTCTGCATACGGAATACCATCAAAGATTATTATTGTTATTATAAAGATGAATTATTAATTTAGCTTGTGTCATTCAACTCTCACTGCACATTTAATACTTAACCAGATTATGACTGATGGGTAAAACAGGTCCATTTAATCAGCGCAATATCAAATTACAGCAATATTCCTCCATGCCTCTGTG